>VMDR010013819.1:0-24437 GCA_007922815.1 Macrotus californicus | reverse complement strand
TTTTTTGTGATGAGTCTGGTTAAAGGTTTGTCAATATTGTTTATCTTTTCAAAGAATGAGCTCTTGGATTCATTGATCTTTTGTATCATTTTTTTAGACTCTATTTCATTCATTTCTGCTCTGATCGTAATTATTTCCTTCCTTCTACTCACATTGGGCTTTGTTTGTTGTTCTTTTTCAAGTTCCTTTAAATGTGAATTTAGATTATTTGAGCTTTTTCTTGTTTTTGTTTTTTTTTTGAGATAGGTTTATAATGCTATGAATTTCCCTCTTAGATTGTTTTTCCAGTGTTTTTGGATTTTTGTGTCCTCATTTTCATTTGTTTCAAGGTATCTTTTGATTTCTTCCTTGATCGCATTGTTGGTCCATTTATTGTTTAATAAAATGCTATTTAGCTTCCGTATCTTTGCATGTTTTTCTGTGTTCTTGTGATTAATTTCTAGTTTCATAGCATTATGGTCAGAGAAGATGCTTGATATGATTTCAATCTCCTTGAATTTATTGAGACTTGTTTTATGTCCTAGCATATGGCCTATCCTAGAAAACATTCCATGTGCATTTGAAATGTATATATACTCTGCTGCTTTAGGGTGAAATGCTCTGAAGACATCAATTAAATTAATGTGATCTAATGCATCATTTAATGCTGCTGTCTCCTTGATTTTCTGCCTGGAAGATCTATCCACTGAAGCCAATAGGGTGTTAAAAATCCCCAACTATAACTGTAGAGACTTCTTTTGATCACAGAAACCAGGGGAGTCACATAATGGGAACTTTACCAGAAAACTTGTATCTTCAGTGTTACACGTACTGAATTATGAACCACCACTCACATGTCAAAACTCAACCCCCAACGTGACTATATTTGGAGATAAAGTATTTCAACACATAACTAAAGTTAAATGAAATCATAAAAGTGGGATCCTAATCCAATAAAAAGGAAGAGGGAGAAATACCAGGATTGCACATGCACAGAGGAAATATCTATGTGAGGACACAGCAAAAAGGTGACCATCTGCAAGCCAAAGAGGGAGGCCTCAGGAGAAATCAACCTTGCTGACACCTTGATCTTGGACTTCTAGCCTCCAGAAGTGTAAGGAAATAAGCCTGTTGTTTAAGCCACTTGGTCTGATATTTTGTTATGGCAACCCCAGCAGACTAATACATTCATGAAAGGCTACAAATACCATCCCCAGTTACCCTGGATCCCTTCTTTAGGATAGTCAATTACAAGTAAAAAAGAATATGCAAATGAATTAAGGAGACATCAGAGACTGGTCTGGTCTATACATATTGTAGTTAGCTCCATTTAGAAGAAATATTTGGGAAGGAGTTTGAATAAAGCTTGTGCTGATTAAAAAAAAATGAAGAAATGACAAACTTCAAAGTAGTTATATTGAGCCTAAAGAAGAAAAACCAAGAAAATAAATAATGAAATGGAATGAATATTTAAAACAATAATATAAAAAAATTTTTCAGAAATATAAGATTTGAATCTACATATTAAAAGGGCCTACAGGATAGCTATTAAATTTAAATGAGAATAATCACTTCCAAGATGTAGACTGGTTAGAAATAATGGCCTGAAGGAATTTTAATTATGATTGGATTGAATCTATAGATTATTTTGAGAATTGCCATCTTAACAATATCAAATATTTCCACCCATAAAGATTGTACATCTAATTATTTAGATGTTTTACTTCTTTCTTCCATGTTTTGTAGTTTCAGTGTACAGCTGTTAAACTTATTTTGTTAAATGTATTCCTATTTATTTTTTTCCTTTTGATGCTTTTGTGAACTGAATTGTTAATTTCATTTTATGATTAGGTTGACTTTTTTTGTTAGTATACAAGGTAGGAAAAGTAGATTTACTGTGAGTAGGCAAAACACAGTTTATTCTTGTGTCATTCTTTATTGTTATTTTCCACATGAACAAATGTAAAGCTACATTTGCCCTCCATATATAGAAATACATTAGATTTTTAAAAATTTATTTGATTTTAGAGGGTGGGGTAGAGGGAGACAGAGAGACAGAGACAGAGACCTAAATTTGTTCTTCCACTTATTTATGTACTCAATGATTACTTCTTGTATGTGTCCTGACCAGGATTGAACCCACAACCTTGGCTTATTGGGTGGATGCTCTAATCAACTAAGCTACCCAACCAGGGCCTCAATAGATGTTTGCTTATATATTTCTTTTACTAATCATTGTTCAGTTACAGTTGTTTTCATTTTTTCCCTCATTACTCTCCCCCACCCGGCCCTCCCTCATCTTTTACATCCAGTCCTTTCCCAACCCCCATTGTCTTTGTCCATATGTCCTTTGTATGTGTTCCTTGACTCTTCCCTTTCTTTACCCCGTTGTTCCCCTACATCCCTCCCCTCTGGTTACTGTCAGTTTGTTCTTTATTTCCATACCTCTGTTTCTATTTTGCTTGCATGTTTGCTTTATTAATTAGGTTCCACTTATAGGTAAGATCATATGTTGTCTTTCACTGCGTGGCTTATTTCACTTAGTATAATATTCTCCAGTTCCATGCATGCCATCATGAAGGGTAGGAGTTCCTTCTTTCTCTCTGCTGCATAGTATTCCATCATGTAAATGTACCACAATGTTTTGATCCATTTGTTTACTGAAGGGCATTTAGGCTGTTTCCAGCACTTGGCTATTTTAAATGCTGCTGCTATGAATATTGGGGTGCATAGGTTCTTCTGAGTTTGTGTTTTAGGATTCTTAGCATATAATCCCAGCAGTGGAATTGTCAGGTCAAAAGGCAGTTTCATTTTTTTTTTTTTTGAGGAAATTCCATACAGTTTTCCACAGTGGCTGCACCTGTCTGCATTTGCACTAACAGTGTACTAGGGTTCCCTTTTCTCCACATCCTTTCCAGCACTTGTTGATTGTTGAATTGTTTATGATGGCCAAAATGGAGAAGCAAGATTTTTGCTTTATCTTTTGAATCCTGCTATCTTACTGAGCTTGCTTTTAGGTTCTAATCATCTAGTAGATCCCTTAGGATTCTTTCACATGCAACATAATGTCATCCACAAATGATGATAGTTTTATTTCATTCCAATCTATATGGCTTTCATTTCTTTTTCTCACCTTTTTGAACTGACTAGATCCTTCACTACATTGTTTTGTAGAGGTAATAAGAATACATGATGAAGTTTGTTTCTGATTTTAAGGAAAAGTATTTACTTTTTTATTATTAAAATTATGTTAGCTATGGTCTTTTCATAAATATCCTTCATCAATTTGAAAAACTTTCCTTCTAAAATTGTTTAAATTTTTTTCTTTTGCTGTGAGTGGCTGTCAGAATTTTTTCAAGTGCTTCTTCCACATGTACTGAGATGATCATGTGTCTTCATCCTTTATTTTATCAATATGGTGCAGTATATTTCTAATTGACTTTCAAATGTTAAAAAAAAACTTGAATTCCTGAGGTAAACCCACTTGGTCATGGGATACAGGACTTTTTATATATTGCTGCACTTTATTTGCTAATTTTGTTAAGAACTTTTGTGTCTGTGTTCATGAGGGATATCGGTGTGCAGTCTTATTTCCTTGGAACGGCATTAGTTTTTGTGTCATGGTGATACTGGTATCATAAAATGATTTGAGAAGTGTTCCTGCCTCTTTCTTCTGAAAGAGTTTGTCCGGGATTAGGATTCTCCTTTAAGAGAGAAAAAAAATGTTTCATAGAGTTCAACAGGAAAGCCATCTGAACCTAGAATTTTGTTTATGGAAAGTTTGTTTTCAATTTCTAATGCAATGTCTTTATTTGCTAGGGGTCAGTCCAGATTTTTTATTTTTCTTGAGACATACTTGGTAATTTGTGTTTTTCTAGGAATTTATCCATATTGTCTAAATTGTCTAATTTGTCAGCATCAAATTTTTCATAACATTTACTTACCATTCTATTGATTTCTATAGGGTCGAAAGTAATATTCTGATTTCACTCCTAATATTGGTGATCTGTGCTTTCTCATCGTTATTCTGAGAAGAGAACAGACTGTCTAGAAGTTGTAACAACCCATATGATAAAAAATAAAGTTATGCTGAAGTTAGCCAATGAAGAGGCAATAGAGACAAACATATGGGTAGATATGAGAATGATCTCAGAACAAGAATAGTCAGCCCTTAATGAGAAATCATACAAGAGGGAGAGGGGAGAGGGAAAGGTCAGAGCCTTTCCCAAGTTTCTTGATTGTCTCTCCAGGTTGATGGTGTTGCCATTTCACAAGTCTCTGGACCTGAAAAGAGAAAGTCAATTTGAGGGCAAAGGTCAGGTGCTTTTGTGTTCAACATGGAAATATATAGCTGAGAGAAGTAACACACATTTGCTGATTAAATCACCATCAAAAAGCAAGTGATGCTAAACATTACAATAAGTTGTGTAGAAGACATCTTAGAGGGAAGGCAGACCTGCAAGTCCCCTGTAGGCATCTGGGTGTTAGCTGACCCCAGTAGCCTTTTCTCCATTCTCACTGCTGACACTCTGTCCAAGCATTTCACAGCACTCCTTTGGTGAACAGCTTATTTTATTCCTCATAGATGGGTACAAAACCTAAGACCAAGTCACATCTGGGGAGATACCTCCATAGGCAGCATCATTATATTAACCATGCCTTTCATTTTCTGTAGTCTGATGTTTTGGCATTTGTGGGCTTGATGACTGTGCAGGGACTTCCCCTCCAGGGTTAGATCATTCTGGGAAATAGCAAACAACTGCCTGCAAACTTGTCCTTCATATGCAAACCAACCAATGGGAGCCCACAAGCCCATCACTCACTTCTGTGGTCTGGCTCCCACATTCCAAGCCACCTTCCCTAAACACTTCAGGGCCTGGTACCAGACAACTACAGACAACCCCTATACTCCAGAGCCCATTGAAATTACTCGGACAAACAAATCCTAAGCATGCTTACCTGCCCCACCTCTTCCCTCCTACAAAACTACAATAAAGGCTCCTGCACACATTCCCCACCACCACCCACTTCCTGACCTATCCCTTGTAGCATTTCTCCGTATGGCCCTTCTCTGTCTACATGAGTAGAAATCATGTTCTTTCATGGAGTCCCAAGGAGAGCATTCCAAGAGATTCACATGTGGGAGGTTGTGGTGTGGTAAGACTAGAAGGCTGACCCCAGGCTTCCAATGCCCCATCTCCATCCATTCCACCATGGAAAGAGTCCAATCTTATGTTCATCTGGCCCAGAAATAGGGCCAGTGTCCCAACACTTTGTACCATTGGTTAAGTGTATGTCTCTGTCCCAATCTGTTCCTGGATGGCACTGTTCTCAGGCCTGCAGTCAGCCGCGGGCTCCAGGTAGCTACTAGAGCCACATGACTGCTACAAAGAGAATGCATAAATGAACGAGGTGAGCACATATTATGGAGTGAGCAAGAGAAGGGCCTTTGTCTTTGTTAGGGTTAGGTTATATTAACCTGGGCTTTGGAAGGACCAGGTGCTTCTTTAAACTAACCAATCAACTTCCCAAGCTTTTGTGGGCTTCTGATGGGTCCACCCCTTAACCAGTCTATTTCCCAGACTTTCCAGTGTTGTTCCTGTTATCCAATCTGATCCTTTCCCCAGGCTAGACTGACAGGCCTCTATGGTCGCTGTTTTGGCTCCTGCTCTGCATGTGCTCATCTCCCCCTTTATTGTTTTATCCTCTCTCCCAGTAATCTGCAGGAACAGACTGGTGGTTCCCTGGAAAGTGTGTGTAGTTGTAGCTTCTTGTTTAAGCAGGCTCATGCTCCCTAGTTTATTAGGCTTAATAATGTCTGATTCCCTTTGCTCTTCCTTTACTAATGTCTAGCTACCTACATTAACACCTGTGGTGTGGTGTGCCCACTCTTCTTGGGAACTCTAAGTAATAAAATATCTTTCAGTGACAGTCATGTCCTGATCAAGAGGCTTTGTCACACATACATTAAAATAAAACTTATATTTTAAAACAATGAGCAATCTCTCCCACACTGTGAGAACAAATTAGGTCTATAAGTGCCTGAGGCACAGAGGAATATAATTGTACATATTCAGGGCAATTTCCCCCCCCATTACTGCTGCCCCACTAAGACTGCATCCGGCAGCTTTGAAATAAAATGGTCCCCAAACAGCAGAGTGAAAATGACCTTTAAAACAGTGTTTGGGACCTAATTATTTCTGTCAAATCCCAGAGAGTATTAGGAGACTGATTACAGAAAAGCTACCCTATTGTCATGTTTGCTGGATACAGCCTCATTTGTTTCTCTCAGTGGGGCAAAGAGAGAGGGGCAGGAACTTATTTGTCCTTGTCACTGCACTGATCACCTGCCTCATCCAAGTATTCTTTAACATATTCGCTGAGACCACATCACAAAGCTCACCAAGTGCGATTGTGCCTGTTGGGCTTGGCCGAGATGAACAAGAGACACTTTAAATTGTGTAGGTGATTCCTTCTGACCCCATCAGTGAGCATAAATGCCTCAATATGAGATGAAATGAGATGAGATGAGAGCATGTATCTGCTGTACCCACCATCAGTTACACTTCCTGCATACCTCATACAATAGAAAAACACATATCTCACGTGCTAAGCGAAATGTGTTTAACATTACAGTATATATTTATTACACATATAGGGTCCACCACCTTTATCTCCTGTCCAAGCAAAGAAGTATTGATTAGGTGTAACACTGCAGGGAAAAAATGCCTTATTTAAAGATAGCATATTACAGGCAATTTTTTAAAAAAATCCATGGTAAATTTGATTATCCTGGATGTTCCTCTTTCAACCAACTTTACAACATAAAATTCAAGCAAGATTACACTTCGCTATAGTTGGAACTCACCATGGGCCAGAGACAAGGCTGAGTACTTAGGACTGCAGAGGGGCTTGTGGGCTGTGTACCTTCTAAGTTGACTTTCTCACTTGGTTATAGACATGAATAAGTAAAACAAAATGAGCCAAAATCTAGAGTAAATGACAAATAGAAACTATTCAGTGTATATTATTTCAATTGAATCTTGATAAGCAGATTTCCACGAGAGGAGAATTCTAGACTTGTGAAATTTGAGGGAAAAAAGAATATCTGAGAAATATATCTCTTCGACCTCTGTATTTGGACATGTAAACTAGTAAAAGGATCAGGAAACGTAGCAGCTTCCATGAACACTGACAGTGTGCAGACACAACAACCCTGCAATATCACTCTGAGCACAATAAAAATCCTTGTACACGAGCATGAAAAATCACACTCTTTCCTTTCAGCTTTAGAAAAACCTGAAAACACCCCAATTACCCACCAGCAGATGAATGGGTAAACAGACCATACAATGGAGAGCAGTAGTTAAACATAATAAATTTGAACTACTTGAAACAATGTGGATGGATATCAACAAATATGGTTGACTGAAAAAAGCAAATTATGATACAATATACACAATATGATGCTATTTATGTGAAGTAACATAAACACAGAATAATATCGTACGATTAAGTTAACAATATGCACCCAATCCAAAATGGCGGGTACTTCTGGGGAAGGTGAGAGCAAATCAGGACTGATGAGGATACTGAAACAGAAGTTATTTTTATTTGCAATATCTTTCTCTTTTGGGGAATGTATTTTCTGTATTGCCTTTATAATTTAAAAATATATAAAACATAGCAATTATACACAGACTCATGTGTTTACAAAAACTAAAAGTAACATGACAATTACCAGCAAAGATTAATTCTAAATAGAACAGTGAATGCCATCTTCTGTTTTGTACTTTTCAGATTTCTCATCCACCAGTCAAAACTCCATCTTTCTCTTACCAAAACATGTAATTAAATTTGAGCATGAGATGCAACTGGAGGCCAGTGAGGAGGACAGATTGCCTGGAACACCATGGAGAGGGTACTAGAAGATGGGGTCAAAAGGATAAACTGATGCTTGGCTCCAGAAGCCTTTAAATGCAAGGTTAAGAAGTTTGGACTTCATCTTCTGCCCATGGGAAGCATTACTTGTTTCTGAGCTGCAGAACGTCATAGATTAAAAGGATAAATCAATATCCATTCTTCCCCCTTATCTCTCAAAGAGTATCTTTTCACCATCATCTCCAACTTGATAGAACTCTGAGGGGTTTAGATGTCGGGCAGGAACTTTAAAGATATATTATTTTTTCTCTAAGGGGGTTACTATTGAAGGAAGGATTTAGACTCTTACAACTTTAATAAACACATGAAGAACTGCCCCCTTCCTCTCCTGGCTCACCCTTATTCTGTAGCATGAGCACTCCTCAAAGGCATTTGAAGATGATGATGTTTTTTCAACTGTAAGCAGCGAGCAGGTTCAGTCCTCACTAGGGAAAAGCATGGTCCCATTTCTTTCATTTCCATGGCCTCCTAGGTCCTGCCTTTCAAAGCAGAATGAGAAATATGATCCTTGGTAAAAGGAACAAAACAATTAAAAATACGGTGGCTAAAAATATTATTTATCCTCTTGAAAGCACAGAATGTTGCTGTGTTAGAGACACTGAGCAGAGGAAAGCTGTGAGACAGACGCAGTTGGATTTGCAGGATTCACCATGTGCCACGTGCGCATGGCCTAGCCCGACAGCATGTTATGGAGAGAAAAAATGGATGGTTTATAGGCAAAGATTAAATATGAAATGTCATCAACCAGAAGGAAGGGCCTGCTAATTGTATCCTTATCTTTCAGAACTAAAACAGCCTAATCCTTGAATTGCTCTTTTCCATGCCTTTTCTAAACTTTTGCTCAAAATGGCTAAATAAAGCATCACAAGAAAAAACACAGAGGAATAAGTCTAAGACAAAATAAAAATTAAGTGACAGACCTGGCCAGTGTGGCTCAGTTGGTTGCAGCGTTTCCCCATAGACCAAAAAGTCATGGGTCCAATTCCTGGTCAGGGTACATACCCAGGGTGTGGGTTTGATCCTCAGTCAGGGCACATACAAGAAGGCAACCAACCAATGTTTTTCTCTCACATCAATGTTTCTCTCTTTCTTCCTCTTTCTCTCTACCCTTCCATGCCCTTTCTCTCTAAGAAACAATGTCCTCAGGTGAGGATTAAAAAAAAAAAAAGCAAGTGACAATAGCCATAGAAGAAAGGACACCCTCATACAGTCAAGCACCTGCTGATTGCCTAACCACACACTAGGGATTTCATGACTGATGGCTTTCAACCCTTAGACTCATTGCCATTCATTCATTCTTCCACCATGGGGACTAAATACCGATGATAAGCCAGGCGCTGTTCTGTATACTGGGGACCACTGGAGAAGCATGCAAAATCCCTGCCCTCACAGGGCTTACATTCTAGTGCAGATAACAGAGAAGTAAGTACACATCCTCCTGGTGAGCTCATTTCGGAGCTCATATGCTGAATGTAAGTAATTTGCCTAGAGTCTAGACTATATCCCCTCACAATGATTCCTCTTACTGTAGGGGACCAGAGTAGCCCAAGAAAAAGACACTTCACAGATGTCACTGTTTTCTACTCTCTTAGTAGAGTGACACTCACAGTGGGTCTCTGTGTTATTTAAAAAAATTACATTGGGAGAGTCAGCATGCAGCATTTTCTGAACCTGAGTGAAATACAAAATATTGTCACTAGAGGGCAAGTTGACATGTGCCTTTTCAAAAAAGAAAAGACAATATGACATTCTTGGAAACAGAAAGCTTTTGAATGGGCCTAAATTTACTGTAGAATTCTAGTTTTTACAAAAATTTAATGCAGAACTGCGACTGGTAAATGGTGTCCTAAAGTATCTCTTACCAAGCACCATGCTAAGTTTAGATGTCAAATTACAGTGAGTAGTTTCTTCCCATCACAACCACGGGTGCATTGGTTCCTCACCCTTCATTTTAATAGTAAGGACTAAAATGCATTAGAGTTAATGGAAATCAAGTTTTGGTCATCCTCCTTCTTGTGTGCCGGAGGAACGCCCACCGTTCCTTCAAGGTCCTGCTCAACCCCCTTTTCACAGCATTTCCACCTCCCCTTTCCCCAGCGGCCTTGCTGTCTCTCACCAGCTGTGTGCACTGTAGGCAGCTGTCACTCACTGAACAACCAAGGCTTGAATATTGATTTCCAGAGATTGAGCATCTACCTGTCTGGGCCACTTCTCATCTGTTGTCTCTTCTAATTTTTACCGCCACCCCACAAGGAGGAAACTGTAACTCCCTCACTGACACATGCAGGACACTGAAGCCCAAAGGGGCTGGGAGGCCTCAGCCCTGTCATTAAGCTACCAGTGTGTTCGTGTGTTAACGGATGATCTTACTAGACTGCGTGCCACTGGTGGGAAGGGACCATCGACACATCCCTAGGACCTAGCGCTTTGCCTGCAGCAGGCTACCTGCTCCATAAACATAAGAGCAAACAAACGCTCCAAGATTTTTTCTAATATCTCCTTTGCAGGGCTGTGGTGAGGATGAGGTGACATGATATGTGAGAGTAGATGCTGACAAAGTTCTAATTAGTATTATTAGTGTGTTGTTGATCTTATAATAGCATGTTGGTTAGCTATTGACATAATTTAAAACTCAAATTACCCTCCATGACCCTGGAAGATCTGGTCTCTGCCTAAATCTCCAGCTTAGTATTTGGCCTTACCCCCCTCCCACGCCATACTGGTCACCTTTCTGCTCCTCAAATGTGCCACACTGGTCCCTGCTTCAGGTCCTTTGTGCTTGCTGTTTCTTTGGTCTGGGCCACTATTTTCTAGCTTCCCATAGACAGCACTTCTCATCCTTTAAGTCTCACTTCAGCTGTAATCTCTTCTGAGAGACCTTCCTGGGATAGACAGGAGTATCGCCTGTACCCCCGGCCTGTCTCAACTCCTATTTCTCTCCTTCATGATACTAAGTACAATTTGAGAATCTTTCATTCATCTGTTAACTCTCTCTCTCTCTCTCCTTCAACTAGAAGGTTCATAAGATCTGGGCCCCTATCTGCTCCCATGCACCATTACAGGCTCAATGGCTTAGGCCATCACTAAATGTTTTTTTCAATTGGAAGGGTGGATGCATGGATGAAAGAACAATTAATTACTAAATGTGAAAACTTGAAGCCTGGGAAATAAAAGGGAATCTGAGAAAAGAACGGATGGTTTTATGGGCTGAAATGTATTCTCACAAATAGCATGCTAAAGTCCTAACCCACTGCCCATGCCCAGGACCTGTGGATGGGGCATTATTTGGAAATAGGGTCTCTGCAGATGATCAAGTTAAGATGAAGTCACCAGGGTGGGCTCTAACCCAATATTACTGCTGAACTTGTAAAGGGAAGGAAATCCAGATACAAACACACACAAAGAGGAAAATGCCATGTGAATGCATAGACACGAAGGGAAGACAGCAATGTGAAGGCAGAGGCAGAAACTGGAGTAATGCTGCCACAGCTAACTAACATCTGAGGCCAGCAGAGGTCTGATCCACCCCTATAGCCCTCAGAAGGAGCGTGGTCCTGCTAACACTTTGATTTCAAAATTGTAGCCTCCACTATTGTGAGAATATACATTTCTTTTTTTAAGCCACCTATTGTGTTACTTTGTTAGTGTAGCTCTAGGAAACTAATACAGCTGTGGCCAGAATGTCGTAGAGATACACATAGTTTGGAATCAAACATACAAGGTTTGAGCCCCAGCTGTGATAATGCATGATGTCTTGTGCTGCTGTCTACAAATGATAGCACACTTTCTTAGAAAAGGAAAATCTTCTGTTTGTTTCCCTGTCCAAAAACTCCAACTAAACAAGGAACAGAGCTCTAAGAACCAGGATAATAGTGAGATCCACTTAGCTCCATGCATTATCGGGCTGGGTGTGGTGGGATTTGGGAAGACTGCCTATCCCATCTCTGTAGCCTGGACTGGCTCTCTGGGCTTTCCCGGCTCTCCAGACAGCTCTGCTAAGACTGTGTTGGCTGCTCTGACAGCCTCAGTGCCCTGCCAGGCTTGGTGTGTCCTGATCCAGAGGGATTTAAGGAACTCCAGTTCAACACTGAAAAGACTGAGCACAGAGGCCTGCTCTTTCACCAACATTATGTTCTCATCACCACCAGCTAAACTGGTTACTCTGTGAAGTGGGTTCAGTTACTAGACCCTTATCTTCCTCTTTAGTCCACATTTGCCACATTGATGACATATCTGGAATTTACCCCTATGGACAGGTAACAACAAAACTTGTTGAGTCATATGTTCAAGTCAGCCAGGCCAGCATTCAAAGCCAAGCTCTGCTCAGTTAGCTTCGTTTGGCCACATTCACTGTCTTATGTAAGTGGACCTAACACTCAGTTCGCACAATTGCTGAGGGAGAGTGAACAGGCGCTTACTGTGACTCCTAACCCAAGTCTGACATTGGCATTCTGTTCTGCTCCTACAAGTCTTCTTAACACCGCTGAAACGTCAGCCTGAAAGCTCAGGAGTATTTATTTCTAGATTCCATCTAAATAGACATCAAGTGCTGAGGATTGGGCATTAGCCTAGCTCTGATCTGGCTGAATACAGTAAAATAAGTACTCCTCCGATGTGCGAGATGAAAGAGTCAGAATGGAATAACCACTCAAGTACCTCTCTCAACTTTCTCAGATTCAGAGATGAAACCTGCACTCTACAATCCACCTTGATCCTTAAAATGGAAAAAGAAAAAAATTGTCAGATCTGAAAATATATGTCTCCCTTCACAGTGCACCATCTCTGGCAGGAGATGCACGTGGGTTTAGAGGCAGAGGATCCGAGTGCCCTTTTGGGACCTGATCTGTAACAGCTGAACACCACACAGTGGGAACAATAACAGACAGCACTTACAGAGTCAGTCCCTGTTCTCAGCACCGTATGCAAATTAGCTCTTCTACTCACCAGAGCACAGTTATGAGACTGGTATCATTTTGTTCCCATTGCATAGATAAGAAGTGAGGCCCAATCTACCTGGTTCCGGAGGCCTCTCTCTTGACAACCACCAATGCTGTTTCCTAACAACTTCACACGTTTGAGTGCCTCCCCTGTGCTGGGCACCACACTGGGTAGTTTCACAGCTCACCTCCCTGAGGTGACTATCACAAGATACCACCAACCTGGCTGACAAGTTTGAGGTGATGCTTAAAAGGATATATTTTTAAGTGTTTTGTAAGTCATTGAGTTTCTCACAAATGCTATTTCTGTAAGGATAGTTGGAAATATCAAAAAGAATTACTAGCATCTCCAATGGAAAGCTGCAATGTTTCGAGCACACTCTTCTGAGATACGTGCCTCTAGCTCTTTGCTGCCCTTGAGCTTCACCACAGCCCTGCAAGTTATAAATAACTGATAGAGCTGCAAAACAAATAGTATCCATAGACCTCCAATCACATTCTTTGGTAGATATTCAGTTGACCTCACCACTTTTGCTATAAGGAAAAAATAATCTGGTATCCCTCTGCACACTCATTTCAATCTTCCTTTACCCCACATCAATTTGTACTTCTTAAACTTCTGGTTCACTCATTGGTAATGAGTTGAATAAAATCTTTAATGCATTTTGTATCTATATGAGAGTTATGATTTTACTTTTTTGTGTATAAAATCATCCTTTAACACTACTTATCACAATGAAAGATTTTTAAAAACTTGGCTTACTAATTTTGTATGTGTATCAGTCAGTAAGGACTCATGAGGACCTCCCATCCCTGTGCATTATATTCAAGTACCTTTATTTTAGTGGATAAAAACTAGTAAAATGCATGCCTTCATTTACTTTCATATGCAGGTGACACACATTGCATAATATCACAAAGTTGATGCATCCTGGGTTAAGAAAAAAATTGGGTCAATCTGCAGACTTGGAGATTTCTGTAAGAGTGAAGGAACATATTAAATGTAAACAGGCTTTGTGCTGCAAATCTAAACAAAAAGAAAGTCGGTGTAACTGTCAGGACAGATGCCACTGAGACAGGTTCAGAGCTGACATCTAAGCAAATCTGCACTGACTGGCTGGAGACAAAAAATCCAAGAGAACAAAGACTGCATTCTACACACAAGATGGGCAGATGAGATACCGAAAACAAATCCTCTCATAAAACACAGCTGGAAACAGAAGAATGAGGTGAGGGAAATGGATGAGTCCATGTTATGAGCAGATAAAACCCAGAGAGAGAAGGTCAAAATTCTGAAGACATGTTTCACACAAAATCAACTTGGAAATGAGAAATAGAATTGAAAGCTGCAGTGGTAATAATCTGGCCTAGCAAGACAGAACAAAATAGGTACCCAGAGCAGAGATGTGCTTGGTAGAAAAAAAACAAAAAATACAACACAAGTAGATGGTTATAATAGGATCAGTTTTACTTACAAGGAGTATTCAAGCCCAAAGCTATTTTAGGGAGGTCTTAGAAAAGATGTAAGATTTATCACTTTCATTTCTTTGACATGGCGGGGTGGGGCACTAATAAAGGTATAAAAAAATATGCATGCAATCAAATGTATACACAGTGTGGGCCCTTTTACAAGACAACTACAATAGAGGAGTCAATGTCATTACATAATAGTGTAGGAAGCCAGTTCAAGGTGAATAGATTCAATACTGAAGCAGGGGTCCAGTGCTGGCTGCACAAGGGCACCTGAGGAGCTTCAGAAATCCTGATGCCTGAGTTTCACATCCAGAGGTTCCAATTCAACTGGCCTGGCCTACACTTGATGCTGGATCTTCTTAAAAGATGCTTTTATGCAGCCAAGACTGAAAGTCAAGACTACACCAAAGCAGCGTTTTTCAAACTTTAGCATGATTTAGAATCACTATTGCAAATGAAGGGTCATATCTCCAGAGTTTCTGAAGTAGAGCTGGGGTGGGTATTGATGATTTGCATTTGAAACAAGTTCCCAGATGATGTTGATGCTGGTGGTTCAAGGGACTAGAATTTGAGAACTCTGGGCTAAAAGAGGTAACTACCAAATACAGTGCAGGAAAGTTAATCAGATCCTGATTTTAATACAAGCACAAAAAGATTTTCTAGGGACCACTGGGGAAATTTAAAGGTTAGATGGAAATTAAATATTATTATGGGATTTTTTTCATTTTCATAGGTTTGATAATGGCATTGGGTCATAGAGAAGTTTGCCCTTATTCTGAATGCTGAAGTAGGTGAGCAGTGTTTTCTGTTTTTAATTGCTATACTAATTCTTAACTATTCTGTAGGGCTCAAAAGGTACAACACTGCATCACAATATAATTTAACCCTTATCTTATTTGCTTTACACTCCCTCCAAAAACACTAATTTTCTCAAGTTGAAGATGCATCTGTTAAGTTCACTTTATAACCATAAATACCTGCCACAGATATGTAATACTTGCTGATTGTTCTTGAATGGACCTTATCACCTAGCAGAGGCCCTCAAGCAGAGCAGAAGAGACACTCAATTATTTAATAATTGACACACAATTTTTCATTCAGAAACTACAATGTAAAAAATCCAAATCTTTTCATATTTCAGTAGAAAGAGGGCTTACCTGAAATAAGATTGTTTTCCCTGAAGCCCTATATAAAATTTTTCTAATTTTACTTCATTAATGGGAGCATAAAGCCATCTAAATCCTGAAGGACGTCAGTAACAAAAGCTATCATATTCCAGAAACAACAGACCAAAAACTAATTCTCCCTAAATGTGCCTGAGGGGTGACTCAGGACATGGCCCATCCAACTCCCGGAACAAATGGCTGCCTGGCCAGCAGTCATAAGGAGCAAAGAAAACAGTCTACATCTGGAGTCCCAGCCTTCCCAGGCCCCTCTGTTTATCGCAACCCTGTAGCACTTCAGATGCTACCACGGCTCCCTCTCTGCTGCCACCACTCCCTCCCTAACCCTGTAAGTAGCACCAAAGCTGGAGGCAAGGTGCAGTCTCTCTCATACTGATCCACCACCATTGGCACACTCTCCCATAATGTGAGTAATAAATGGCATGTCCACATCTGCTGGTCCTCCAGGTGGTTTTTTCTGAAATCACAAATATTTACACAGTTCCCCAGCTTGGAGCTTGTGCATTACACAGCCCATGAAAAGTCAAGCTTTATTTTACTACTTCAGAACCCCAAAACCCATCCAATATTGATGCCAGCTCTGCATGTTTTCTCTATGCCTATCGAGTCCTATCAATTCTACTTTTACTTTTGATTCCCCATCACTTTGCCCTCATCTAAACATTTATCAGCTTTCACTGAAATTTCTTCCACTTAACAGGCTACCTCCTATCTCCAGTCTCCTCTCCATCCTTTCAAACTGTCTACATTCTGCTACTGGAATGATATTTTGAAACCAGAGATTGGCAACCAATGGCCGGTGGTCCTAATCCAAATGGTTGTGTGGATCTTTTAAAATAAAGTTTTATTGAAACACAGCCACATACATTCATTTTCATATTGTAGATGATTGCTTTCATACTATAATGTCAGAGTCAAATAGCAACAAAGACCATATAATCTACAAAACTGAAAATATTTGCTATTTCTGACTTTATCCCCAAATTTGCAAACCCTTGTTGTAAATCCTTGCTACAAAAACTGTGATAAAAGGACCAGCAGCTGATATCAGCATCACCTGAAAATGTGTGAGAATTGCCAATTATCGGCCCCACCCAAGTACTGCCAGATCAGATTATGTATTTTATTAAAATCCTTAGTAGATTGACATAATTGATTATGCAGCACAAGCACTGTCCTTAAATACAATGGTCATATCACTCCTGTGTTCCAATATCCTTCTGAAATTTCCCTTCACTGATATCAGTAAAATATGTGTAAAAGTTAGCTTTATTTTACACTTTACAGACAGACCTCAATTATATGAAAGACCTAATGGGGAAGTCACACTCCAAGGGTCGCCATGGAAAGTATTTCAAATAACTTTAAATTAGCAAGAGAAGGTTTGCCAAGTGGCTAATTATCATAAGAAGTGACAGCATGAACTTTTCTTAGGGAAATTAGTAGTGCCGAACACATGGGTGACTACAAAGATTGAACTAGGACTTCTGCTCTCAAGGAACAACAGTTAAGGACTTGGGGAGCCAATCACTTTACACTTATGAATACTTCCTAAATTAGAATGATCTTGGCCCTGCATCCCTCCCCTTTTACAGAAGACTCTTTCCACCTAATCCAACCAGAAGGTCAGCTGATCCAACCAGAATATAGGGCATGTGCTTCTGAGTGCCTGACCATGTGGGTACTTCACTGAGCCTTAAGAAATTGGCTGTTTTTTCTCATGTCTGTTTACAGACATTGTACAATCATCATACTCTCTCTGGGACTGGCTGTCACTAATCCTTGCTACCTGGCAACCAGATGGTGGGGGAGGAAACTAGCTACCCCTTGCATTTAATTATTGGGGACAATTAGATATTTACCAAAAGAAAATGACAATCAAGTGGCTCAAGTGGCTTAGGTAAGTTTGCAACAGGGTCCTCGTCAGCTACTGCCCAAACCCACTCACTAGATGCATCATGTCCCCATTATATTATTAAATGAAAATTTTCATACAAGATAGAAGAATCATGACTCTACCTTTAAAACAGATATAAAATGAAGGCATGTTAAAGATGTTATCTGATCAGTGATTAATGAAGGGATTGGTAATATATTACAAGTTTGAAGGGAAAGTCAAAGAAGCCTACATTTATAAGGAGTAAGGGAATACTGAAGTGAAATTTATAAATAGATGCAAGGGGTGGGGAGAGAAGTCAATTGATCCCCCACTGGACAGAATTTATTTGCATGTATATAGATAAGAATTATTTTGCATTACTATTAGTTACAATTTACTGGGTTGCTCAAAGGCAGTAAAAGGGGAGAATCATTTAACCTGGAAAGTATATGTATAGCTTTCCTTTGGAATCACTTAGCACTCTTTTTGCTTATTTCAAATTTCCTGTGCAGACTTGTTTATCTCCCCAGAGCCACATCAGGGAGCAAGTGACAGCTCCCCACTGCTCACAGGCTCTGCAGAGCCTCATTCTCTTTTCTCTGAGGCCATTTCTTCTTTTAGCTTAGCTGCATCTCCCTTGGTCACAGATAATCTTTTCAAGAACTAGTTCTTAGGGAGGGGGGAAAGGCCCAAAGGGGGAAAAGTGGCATGTAATATATGCTATTGTTTCAGTAACATATCCTCTCTTGAAGCAAAAAGAATTGAATTAAAGGGCTGCAAAAAAATGACATCTTCAGGGAGAGAAAATACTAACACATTAGTATTAGTACTAATAATTATTTAGCCACATTGTGAAATGTTTGTGGAAGAAAAGCAACTGGGAGCAGGTTTCTACTAGAATCCACATATCTTTACCCCTCAGCCTCCATAGTCTCTATTGACTAGTATGATCGATATCCAGAGAGGGATGTAAGGAGATCCATTTCAATGGATCCACATAATAAAATTGTTCCAACCTGACAACCCAAACAGAAATGAGCTTTTGACATTTTCATAAACACAAGCACAACTTTGGAGCTTAACTCTCATGTCTCCTACCTCATGTCCCACAAATTCCTTCAATAATCAAATGTCATTACTGAGTACGGGTAGAGGGATGCTTGCTCTCCTCTTGCTGGTATGATTCCTCTCCCAATAAAGTGAAGGTTTACTAGAAGCAAAGAGGACAGCATCCTAGAGATTATGAGTCAGGCTAAAGTTGGCATCAGCACCCAGAAACCCTCTGAGACTGGACCCAAGACCATTTCACACCTTCCCTAAGGATTCAGATTGAAGGCCTCACTAGAGTATTTTTAATGGGAACTTAAAAATACATATTAATGTGGAGAGAATAGTTTAATCAATCCCTATATACCTATTGTCAACAACTATTGGTATTTGGAACTACATACACATCATGTGGTTTGGCTGAAATATCATTATATATGATATATGAACTATATATGATATATATCATTTATTTATATATCATTATATATCATATATAGCTTATCCAAGCCACATAATTTGAATTCTGTTAATATCATAAATGAGAGCACATTTCTATCAACCTTTATGCTGATTAACAACAACTCGTTTCACCAGTAATTCATTTATTAGGCTAATTGGCAAAATGTTTAGATTACTCAGAAATAAAGATAGCTGAAGCCCTTATACTAGGCACCTTTAGAGTAGAGCTTTTCTAGTAACAACTCTAGCTGACGACCCTAGAGTGCAAATCCCTAATCAAAATTCTAGCTGTAGCTAGTATATTAAATACACTAGCTTGCACACAGTGGACGTTAGGGCATCTCCTAAGTATTTCACGGGAAATCATGGACCCCATGAGAAACATCATGAGATATGTGGCTCCTTTTAGCATCAATTCAGTTGACTGTGTCTAAATGTGAAATTCAAGAGCCAGGACATGACAAGTCACCAGTGTCCAAGTCAGAATGTGTGTTCCTTTGGTAGGATTGCTGATAAAGGAGAGGCCTTCTCCAAGCTAGCTGAGGACTAGGCTGGACACTTTGAATAGGATTGTCATTTTGATTCCCACACCAAGTAAGGCAAGAACTATCATCCGTATTCATCAACAGGAAAACTCAGACTCAACCAGGTTAAGATACTTGCCCAATGTCCATAGCCACCAGTAAATTAAATTCTTCCTGACTCCAAAGTCCTTGAACTTAAAACTGTGGTCAGTACAGAAGGAAAAGAAGAAAGGTCATTTCTGAAAATAAGAGGATAAATTAAGGCCATACCATTTCACGCCAGACAATCCACAGGGGGCCATGGTTCCTGTGTCTGCTCCTCCTTTCACCATGAACTACTGACTATATGTACAAAGAAAAGTGAACAATCTCCCAAATGTGAAAACTGATGAAACAAACATGTATCATAAATACCCCAACAACAGAGGCACAGTGGAGCTGGGGACTGTCTGACTTAGCTAAAGACCAACTGAAAAAAAAAGCAGGTCCTTCCAAGAAAACTCTGAAACCACAAATTCTCTAGAAAATGGTTTGCCTGTTCACATCCCTCAAGTGTAAACAATGTGCCATGAGCCCTGGCCAGTGTGGCTCGGTTGGTAGGGCATCATGCCACTGACTGAAAGGTCATGGGTTCTATTCCCCATCAGGGCACAAGCCTGGGAGACAGGTTCGGCCCTCAGTAGGGGCGCATGTAGGAGGCAACCAATAGATGTTTCTCTCCCTTTTTTTCTCCCTCCCTTCCTGTCTCTCTGGAATCAATAAAAGTAAAAACATTAAAGAATGTGACAAGAGAAAACTTGCAGATTAAAAAGGAGAGCCTGACATTTGTGGGGCTGCAGCTCAGCGCCACACACATCATGGGCACTGTGTGCCTAGCCCAGCTTAACCCTCACAACCAACTGGCGGGCAGATGCAATTGTTGGATAGGACTATTCTCCCATTTTATAAATTAGAAAACTGTTGCCAGGAGGTTAGGTAGCTGCTCCCCCCCCTCCCGTCACTTAGGGAACAGGTACTAGAACAGGGCTGTAGATTTATGAACATGAAAGCATCAGCTCACTTATTTTCCCTGAACTTCATAATAGGTTTGTTCTAGATTCACAAACAGTGGGAGGTTGTTCTCCAAACTACAAATTTTCCACTCTGTGCGGCTGATCCTATCCTTGATTCCAGCCCCCTCTCATTTCCTCCTGACTCCTTTCACTGTCACAGAAATTACTGGGGATTCTGAACCTATATTAGACCGCCAATTCCATGTCATGCCTGGTTAAACTAAAAAGTCTTCCCCCACCCCCTGTGGCTTCTGCTGAAGAGATAGAAAGTAGTATTTTTGCTATTCCAAACAACAATTTGGGAATCAAAGAAGTATTTAACAACCATTTCATGACAGAACAATGTTCCTTCTCAGGGCACCAAAATAATCATTAAAAAAAAAAAAAAAAAACCCAAAACAAGTTAATCTATGGGAGTTTTTCTTGCAGTATTAATAATTGGTTTTTTTTTTTACTATTTCTGGAAGTGTGTAATGAGTGTAAACTAATTATATAAGAGAAAAAGACTCAAATATCATTTTGCAATCATTTTATAGAGCTGATTTCCCTCCATTAACTTAGCACTGGCATTATAAATCACAAAAGATTCCTGTACTCCATTTCCATCGTTGTAATTAACTCTGTTTAACAATGCTGCACCTCTCTGAGGCAGGAGAAAGCTACTTACTAAGAAGGTGGAATCTCTGACCAAACTCTGAGACAGTATGTCTAACTGAAGAGTTAAAAACATGATTATTCTACCAACAAATTTTTTATTAAGCGCTCAGTGCCAAGTTCTCTGCTAGACACTGGGAACTCATTTTTCCGAATATTGAGAGTACCCACTATCTGCCAGGCACTGTTACAGGCACTGGGGATACAGAGGTTCCTGTGCCATAAGAAATTAACTGGCTTTTATTTCCAGTTCCTGGAAGGGTATCTCTAATGTCTTGGAATTTCCCAAGTGATAGGGGTCTTTGTTATTCATGGCGGGCCCCTTAGACCCCATCTGACTTTATGTTAACATGGTATCCTGTGGTGGGTTCCCAGATAGTTTAAGCTAACAAGCAACTCAGGATGCGGGTGCTTAGAGGATTGGGCCTTTGAGACATGTGATATCGGCTAACCACTGGGGAGATGAAAGGTGATAGAGAGAGCTCAGCCCCACGGCCAGTGATGCAATCTATCATGTCTACATAATGAAACACCAATAAAACTCTGAATACTGAAGCTCAGGAGAGCTCCCCTGGTTGGCATTATATTTGAAAAATTGTCACACATGGATGTGCCAGGAGGCAGACATGTCCTGAAGGACATGGAAACTTCACAGTAGAGACCCTCTCCAACCTCACCCTGTGTGTCTCTTCCTTTGGACGGTTCCAATTTGTACCCTTTCACTAATAACACTGTCATAGTAAGTATGTCACTTTCTTGAGTTCTGAGAATCATTCAGATAATTATCATATCTGAGGATAAATTTGTAGTCAGCTGGTCAGAGTGAGGGTGACTTGGGAGTCTGCAAACATGTAGCCAGTGTTGAAGTGGTGGCAGTTTTGAGGGAACTGCACCTTTAATCTGTGACATGCGGTTCAACTCAGGGTAGATGGTGTCAAAAGTCAATGAAGAAGTGAACAACAAAAGTTCTTGTCCTGGAACTTGTGTTCTTGTGAACAAAGAAGGCAGATGATAAATATGTAAAGAAGTAATGATAATTGCAGCAAATGTAAGTAAAACTGGAAAAGATCAGCATTCATGCTCCCTGTCACATACCGAACCTAATAAGCAGAGACAGGATTGAATCTTTATGGACACTTACTCAGACGGCTGGTGATCTGAGAAGACCCGATTCCATACCCTAATGGACCACCTCACATTTCCTCCAAGCCAGCCTTTTTATAACAGAAAACAAAGTACAATGAGGGGTTTTGAAATTCAGAGAAAATTAGATTTAAAAAAACTGCAGTATTCTGGTCCTGGGCAGTTAGCTGTTCCCAGGGGCAGGTGGTAGGTGGTGTCTGCCTCTCCCTGGAACACAATGGTCCAGCTGCCTCCACTTGTCCCTAGGTGGTAATCTTTAGCAGTGCCCCAGGAGGTTGACTGTCTCTCTCAGGAGCCAGGATGGGCCTTAACTGCAGTTCCTGAAACAAGAGCTCTAACATATGCATTACCTACTAGGCTTACAACTATTTACCTTAAACTAAAATTTTCCAACTCTTGAATCCCCTATCAGAAGAGCCAGGAAGCTTCCATAGGTTAATGTGGTTAGAGACTGGCTGGTGGAAGAGGAAGGGTGTGGTCAAGGAAGATCCTTCTCACCTCAGAGTTAAGACTCAAGATAAAGGAGAAAAGTGATGAGGAAGGAGACCTAGCCCTGCCCTTCTTTGATTATTATAAAACAGAACCAATAACAAAAAGCAAGTCAAAATCAGCTACAGAATAATTCTTTCCAAAAAAGCTACTCTTAAATAAAAGTTGACTATAAGGTGAATTTGTAACAGGGGACAGCCAAGTGGTGGTGGGGGGAGGAGGGCAAGTGGGGATTTGTAATGGGCCCAGAACTTGGTGTCCAAGAAATATTAGAAAAAAAAAAATATATATATATATAGGGTGTCCTCACCCCCACAAGTCTGAGCTGGGGGATGGGACACATGGAGCAAGGCCATTGAGAGCTCTTTTGCATAGCAACAGTTTTGCAGATAACCTCTAGAACAGTCCTTTAACGTATCCATAACCTTTAACTGGTTTCATGGATGTGTTAAATAGCTGTGGCCCTGCTTTGAGCCAGAGAAATAGGAGTGACTTGGACCCAGGATGTAACTGGGAGGTAACTCCCCCTGGTTACAGAGCCTATGTAAGAGCTTGGAGATGATTGGCTCCACACCACAGGGCCACACCTACCCGGATTTACTATGGCAGGCCAGTAAAGCTGGAAAAATATGGGAATGCTGGCAGATGTGACCATTGGTGGGAGGAGTCGGAAATGGTGGCCGAGGAAGATTGATGCTGGGATTTAAACCCATGCCTGGTAGCCATGCAGGGTCTTTATGGGAACACGTGGCTTGGGCAGAGAAGAATCACAGACTTCTATTTCTTTTTCTGAGATACGGTACCCCAGACTGGGCACAGGGGAGAAGGAAGGATCGTGTGTTTGTGAGTATTCTAAAGGACTTTGGGATCTCAATGAAGACATTAAGTCATTACTCTTAAGTTTGTATAACTCTTTAAATATATAATCCCTTTCCTTTTCACCAATCTCTGGCATTTCCTTGGCAGTGGGAAAGGCAAACCTAGTACAGGGTGGGGGACCCCCCGAGCATTGGAGTGGATCCATTTGGTAATAGTATATCATTCGCTGCTCCCCACCCCAGGTCTGTTCTGTAACAAATCTTCTGCTATTTGAGTTGTGATCTTCTCATTTATTTCTATTATAAAATCATGGATAGTGTATGATGGAAGATCTATGTGGACATTGATAGTCTGGACACACCAAAGAAACTTGAAGTCAGAATGACATTATAGATGAAACATGAGTACTAAGAACTCCCAAGAAGATCTTTCCTCTGAATCAGTTTATTCTAACTCCACTGCAGTCTGACCCAATAATTCTCCAACATTAATATGCATATGCATTAACTGGAAATCTTGTTAAAATAAAGATTTTAATTCAATAGGTTGGAGCCAATGCCTGAGATTCTGCATTTCTAATAAAATCCCAGGGGATATTGATGGCTGTCATCTAAGGACCTCATTTTGAGTAATGAAACTAGCCCAGCGCTACACGATATGAAGAAAAGTCAAACATGTAATATAAAATTTTCTGGTAGCCACATTAAAAAAAGTAAAGAGATGGGCAAAGGACCTGAATAGACACTTCTCCAAGGAGGACATTGAGATGGCCAACAGACATATGAAAAAATGCACAATGCCACTAATCATCAGAAAAATGCAAATAAAAACCACAATGAGATACCATCTTACAC
>VMDR010013818.1:0-24487 GCA_007922815.1 Macrotus californicus | reverse complement strand
ACATTCTCTAAGATCAAGAACGTAGCAGAGGTCATTCTCAGCACCTCTATTCAACATGGTACTAAGATTTAAAATGTCAGGGCAATAAGCCAAAAAAAAATGTTTTAATAAAATAAGATATAAAGATATATAAATTGGAAAGGAAAAAGTAGACCATTTGCAGATGACCAGAATAAAGAACCACAACTCAACAATAAAAAGACAAACAACCCAGTTGAAAAATGGACATTTGAAAAGACACTTCCCAAAAGAAATATAAGTGGCTAATAAGCATATGGAAATCATAAACACCACTAGTTATCGGGGAAATACAAAGTAAAAATCACAATGAGGTAACACTGTGCATTCACTAAAATGGGTAAATTCAAAGTTCTGAGAACATCAAGTGTTGGCGAAGAGTGGGGCAACTAGAATTTTCATGCTTGCTGGTTAAGAATTTAAAATAGTATAGCTACTTTGAAAAATCATGTGTCAGCTTCCTATAAGGTAAACATATAATTTAGCAATTTCTTTAAAAAGAAAAAGATTTTATTTTTAATGTGTGAGAAAAACATCAGTTGCCTCTCACATGCCCCCAAATGGGGACCTGGCCTGCAACCCATGCATGTGCCCTGACTGGGAATGGAACTGGCGCATTGGTGACCTTTCCTTCTCAGGCGGGAGCTCAACCCACTGAGCCACACCAGCCAGGGCTACAATCTAGCAGTTTCACTCCTGGGTGTTTACCCAGAAGAAATAAAAATAAACATCCACAAAAAGACCCATACACCAATGCTCACGACAGTTCCATTCGTAATAGCCTCAAACTGGAAACAATCCAAATGTCCATCAACAGATAAACAAATTGTGGTATACTCAAACATTTGGCTCCCCCACCAAAAAAATAAAAAGGAAAGTTTAAAGAGAAAGAGGGTAATTTCATAATACTGACAGGTTAATATTACTAGTAATATGACCTATCAAAATTATGGACCCTGGTATCGCTCTTTAAGAGGGGCACATCATTTCTGTGGTATTCTTCCCAAACGTGCATAATGATTCAATCCATTTCTTAATTTTTACAATTGTACTGCAATCAAATAAGATACTACCATTAGGAGAAAGGCAAACTCTATTAATTTTGCAACTCTTCTGTAGGTCTAAAAGTTATTTCAAAATAAAGTTTTAAAATGTTAGGAGTTAAAAAACGAACAAACAAAACAGCCCTACTTACTGACAGACACAAGAACGAATCACTGAAACATTATGCTGATCAAAGAAGCCAGACACAAGAGTACACAGTGCATGATTCCATTTATACGAAATTCTGGAAAAAGAAAATTAATTTATGGTAACAAAAACCCTTGGGCAAAGGGGATAGGAGAGAGAATTGACTTCAAAGAGGCAATGAGGGCACTTTTTTGAGTGAGGGAAACATACCTTGATTGTGGTGGTGATAACAGAGGTACACATATTTTGTCAAACTCTTTATTTATATACTCAAAATGCACATGTTTCACAGTATGTAACTTATTCCTCAAAAATGTTTATTAAAATGTTATAACTAAGTTCATATTTAAAAGTATCCCATTGAATAATGAGCATATCCTGGGTAAAGTACCATGATTGAGTCTTAAACTGATACATTAAAATTTATGCACCCAAACTGTTCATTCAGTAAATATTTACGGGGCCCCTAGTACATGCCAGGCTTTAGGTAGCACACAGAATACAAATGTGAAAAAGAAAGGCAGGTAAACAAGCAGCAACATAGAAATTGCACTGAGAGATGATGCTCCCGAGATTGTACAGAGAAAACAATGTCTCAGAGAACACTTCAGAACGAGGACAGACCCTTTCTGAGAATTCACCCTGTGCTCTACTGCATTTACTCCAGGGATATTTATCTCAAATACTCAAAAGTGTTAAAAAACAAACAAACAACAACAAAAAACCCACTCCTTTTAGTCTTGCCCGTGTACTTTATGGCACATTTTCCTGATGAGAAGTCCCCAGCAGCACTTCAAGGATATAACCAAGTTATTCAGAGATAAATTTAGTGAGGAACTTCCTGGAGAACAGGTGAGAGTAGCACGGGACGAACTTATTCTCTGTGTGCTGTCTAGAGTGGAGGTGACACCACAGGAAGAGTGACAGCGTTTTTCACCCGACACAGAACTGCTGGAGCAACGTGTGGGCTCTCTCTCAAGATGTCTACTTCGAAGTGCTTTGTCCTGGTGCCTTTGTTTAAGGGGGAGCCTGTTAGTTTGAAATTGCACCTCACTACAAATTGCCATTACTAAGATGGTAATTTAAACTTGTTATGCACGTGTATGCTGAGGTTTGAATCTTATTTCAACTGCATCATAGCTAAGGCTCCTTGAGGAAAGTCCTGAACGTCTGAAGTGCCACCTGTAAAGTGGAGATAAAACTACTGCCTTCCTCACAGTTTTATAAATATTACATACGCAATGTAAATGAAATAGTCCATGTATTAAATGAAACAATCTGCGTAAAACGGATAGAACAGAGTGTGGCTTATAACAAGCGCTTGATAATGTTAACAGTCACTACTATATATAAGTAAAGCATATTACACATAGTCCAGACTAAGAGGAATTGTTAAAATATGAGTGGGGAACAAAAAACCAAAAAAGCAAATGAGCTATTTTTCAAGTTTAGAGACTAAGATTCAGTGACTTTTTCCACTAAATAAGAAAATTCACTTTTTTCATTGTTCTGTGGGAATATATAGTTATCTCAATGCTCAGTAACACAACGTGTTGGGCACGCTATAGGTTTTCAATACTTACTGAGCTATTTCAATAAGAATGTCTTAACACCCAAGGGGGGAAAGTTTGTCACTTTTTGACCCCATTAACCTTTAGGGTTACAGGATGACGCTCCAACCAACTGAACTATACCGGCCAGGGCTCAGCGTATATTTTTAATACATAACTTATTTGGTAAATATTATGGCCATATCTGTGGCAACTGACTATAAGCTACAACTATTCATTTTTGTACATTAATATTATTTATATTTGTACCCTAAATTGAACAACAAATTGAGATTCAGACAGAAGTCAGTTTTCTCATACTGTTATGTAAAAGTTACCTGAAGTAAACTTACACAATGTAAAGGTTTTTGTGTTTAAAAACTGTATGTCTTAGAGAAAATTTGTGAGAGCTCCTTTTCTGAGTGTTACAGCCGTACACACGTGCATGCACATCCATACACGTGCACGTGCTCAACTCAGTTCCTCATCCGTACCTCCTCTTAAATTAAATGACATTTTCATTAACATTTGTACCAGACTGCAAATATTTTAACAAAACCTGTAAGTTCCGAAACCACGTTGCAACCACTGACTAATGCATTGATCACTACAAATCTGTCTCAGAGACAGGAAGGAAAAAACAGCAGAGTGCTAACGTTTACGGTCCATCTGAACCTGAACAAAGCTAACAGCTCTAGTTTTTAACAAGTCTCTCCATAGCATGTGTGCCATCATTTCCATGAAAAGTGAAGACATTTTCCATGAGTCTTAAAGCTCGTATTAAAATTAACTGATGGAGGTCTACCTTGTGGTAGGGTGAGAGACACAAAGTTCCATCCTTGAAGAACAGCTTAATAAAATAAAGGCCGAAGTGCCCAAATGTACACAAACACACTATTTCACCATGTCACGTCGTTCCAGGCTCTCTAAAATAACTCAGCACTTGCTCTACCTATCTGCACAAACTAAATGTCAGAGACGTCTGGTGATTCCAATACTCTCAAACCTCGACAGAAGACCCTCTGGCAGCTAAACACACCATGAAATCAGATGCACTAGGACATGCCCAAAGCAACCCTCAGCGGTCAAGGCGCTACTCACCAGCAAGCGTGTAGTCCATGTCGAACCCAAAGCACTTTATCTTCTCCATGGCTAAGCTTCGGTTCACAAACACCCTAGAGAGGGGGGGGGAAACACATCTCAGTTAACACTGCAACCAAAAAAGTATCAAGCTTAATAGGGTTGTTTGGCTAACTTTCTATAGTATTTCATGGAAATACCAATATGAAAAGTCATAATAAAATTATTCAACTCATTTGTCTACCTTCAGTAAGTCAGATTTTATGAAAACGTGGATCTTCTTGTGTTTTGGTATTAATAATGCCATGTAGTCAAAACTTCAAGAATTAGCTCTCTTTTTCGAAATATAACTCCATAAAATAAGTTTAATTCTGAGATTTTATGATTCATTCACTCATCCATATGCAATTTATTTAATAAACGAAGGTTTATATAAGCTTACCAGGTACCAGGTACTAAAGATGAAAATATAGATTCATTCAACAAACATTAATACTTACCGAGCCCTGGCTGGTGTGGCTCAGTGGACTGAGCCGGCACCTGTGAACCAAAAGGTCGCCGGTTCAATTCCCAGTCAGGGCACATGCCTGGGTTGCGAGCCAGGTCCCCAGTAAGGGGTGTGCAAGAGGCAACCACATTGATCAATGTTTCTCTAGCACATCGATGCTTCTCTCCCTTTCTTTCTCTCTCCTTTCCCCTCTCGAAAAATAAATAAAATACTTAAAAAAAAAACTTATTGAGTGCCTACTAAATGTTAGGAACTATACTATGGCAGTGAGTATCTGCCTTCATGGAACTTCTGTTTTCACTTCGAATGTCTGCCCTGAGAAAGTCAGCCAAGCAGGAGAGGGACTTGTAAGCACGTAACTTAGAGCCATTCAATAAACGCTCTAAAATGTCACCGAGAGAGCACCGGTTCTTTAGAGACAGAAGAGGTGTCTGAGCTCAATGTTAAACAACAAGCAGCTCCCAGCAGAACAAAGTGACAAAAGCAGTCCAGGCAGAGTTACCAAGCAAGGACGAGGTTTAGAGTGAGCTATGCATTGATGGCGGCTGGGACAGAGGAATTTTCTTTGGTTTTGTTTTTATGTTTGTTTTTGCAAAAGGTTTTCTAGAGGAACAAGGGTGGAAGAAAAGGGCAATAAAAGCTATGAAGAGGACATCCAACCAAGATGGAGGCATGGGTAAACACACTTCACCTCACACATAACTAAAGAAAAAATTACAACTAGATTACAAAATAAATTTCACCCACATTCATCAGAAAATCAAGCTGTATGGAAGTCTGACAACCAAGGATTTAAAGAAGCCACATTCATCCAGACAGGTAGGAGGGGCGGAGATGCTGAGAGACGGTGGAATGCGTGGTCCTACATTCATGTGTGGTGGATAAAAATTGGGAAGGATACCTTGGAAGCAAGCAATCCCGGCCCCAGATCAGACCACCCAGCCCAGGGTTCCAAAGCCAGGAAGATCAGCGCCCGTAACTTCTGGCTACAAAAACCAATGGGAGTTGGAGCGATGGAAGAAACTGCAGGATTCTCAAGAGACTTTTCTTAAAGGATCCACAAAGGACTTAGGACTCATGCAGACCCACACCCCCGGGACTAAGCTCTAGGGCAACAGCTGGAAGGGCACAAGTGGCATTCGGGAAAAAGGGAGGAAAGTGGAGTGACGGGCAAGGGGCAAGTGCCAGGGAGACAGCTTCCTCTCAGGCAAGCTTCAGAGGCCAGGCAGCGGCACTGTCCCCTCTCTGAGCCCTCTCCCACACAGAGCCACAAAGCGGTGAAGCCAGTTACCTCGCCCTGGCAACCACCTAAGATTCCACCCCACACAATTTACAGGTGCCTTTTCTACAACAGGCCACGCTACAAAGACAGGGAGTCAAAGAGCTCTTCCTGATACACAGAAACAAACACAGGGAGGCTGCCAAACTGAGGAGACAAAGAAATATGGCCCAAATGAAAGAACAGAACAAAACTCCAGAAAAAGAACTAAATGAAATGGAGGTAAGCAATCTATCAGATGCAGAGTTCAACACACTGGTTATCAGGATACTCAAAGAAATCATTGGGTACTGCAACATCATAAAACAGACCCTGGCAGAAATAAAGGCTGCATTAAGCAAAATCAAGAAAAATCCACAGGGAGCCAACAGTGGAGGGGATGAAGCAGAGATTCAAATCAACGATTTGGAACATAAGGAAGAAAAACGTATTCAATCAGAACAGCAAGAAGAAAAAAAGAATTTTTTAAAAATGAGAACAGATTAAGGAGCCTCTGGGACATCTCCAAATGTGCCAACATCAAAATCATAGGGATGCCAGAAGGAGAAGAGGAAAGAGCAAGAAACTGAAAACTTATTTGAAAAAATAATGAAGTAAAAAATAACTTCCTTCCCTAATTTAGTGAAGGAAAGAGACATACAAGTCCAGGGAGCACAGAGAGTCTTAAACCAGTTGGACCCAAAGAGGCCACACCAAGACACATGATAATTAAAATGCCAGAGGTTAAAGATAAAGAGGATCTTGAAAGCAGCAAGACAAAAGCAGAGAGTTTCCTACAAAGGAGTTCCTGTAGCACTGCCAGCTGATTTCTTAAAAGACACTTTACAGGCAAGAAGGGGCTGGTAAGAAGTATTCCAAGTCATGAAAGGCAAGGACCTACATCCTAGATTACTCTATCCAGAAAAGCAATGGAAGGGTAGATAAAGTACTTCCCAGATAAGGGAAAACTAAAGGAGTTCATCATCACCAAGCCATATTATTGTATGAAATGTTAAAGGGACTTATCTAAGAAAAAGAAGATCAAAACCATGAACACTAAAATTATGACAAATTCACAACTATCGATAACTGAATCTAATAAAGAAACTAAGCAAACAAGCAGAACAGGAACAGAACCATAGATATGGAGATCATATGGAGGGTTATCAGCTGGGAGGGTGTCGCAGTCTTGTCCGGCAGGACCGAATGTTGTTGTGGAATGCTTGTCCTATATCCCCCAACAAGTGATGAACAAATTCACACAGACTAAAGGAATCCAGTGGAGAAAAAGGGATGCGTGGCTGATCTCTCCAGGATCAAGAGGGAAGGGCCCAACCCTTTGCCTCAACAGGCTTTTATTGATATTCTAGGTAGATGACATCAAGAAGGGTCCTCCCTCACTGTGCACAGGTTCCTTTAGGTGGTTACCATAACAAAAGAAAGAATGTTGCTAATCCCTTTAAGATAGAGGTCATTTGCAAATGTAAAGGGAAAAGCTTGGACTGGTTACACCCAAACTTGAAAGGTTTAGCATAGATTTTGGGAGGTTACTTTAAAGATATGCAGTACACACATTTCCTCAATTCAAGGTGAGGGAGTTCTTTTAGCAAAAGCAAGTCTCAAAGCAGCCTAGGTGCAATGCAGGCCTGATTCCCCACGGGAGACCTATTCACGGATGTTCTCTGCAAGCCATGCACGTCTGTCTGCGTTCAGAACCAGAGCTGAGCCACAAGATCGCATCACACATGGATAGGTTCCCTGTAGGAGGGGGAAGGAGGAGAATGGGGTTTGAAAAGGTTCAGAGATTAAGAAGTACAAATCGATAGGTACAAAACAGACAGGGGGAGGTTAAGAACAGTATAGGAAATGGGGAGGTCAAAGAACTTACACGCACAACCCATGGACATGGAAGGGAGGGGATTGCTGGATGGAATGGGAGTACTGGGTGGAGGGGGGCGAAGGGGGAAGAATTGGGACAACTGTAATAGCATAATCAATAAAATATATATATATATTTTTTAAAAAGCGATGAAGGTAAAAAGGTTAACAGGTCAAAATCATGAAGATTTTGCATGCTATGGGAGCGTGGGTGGATGTTATCCTGCAGGCAAGAACAAATTATCAGAATGTGAAGAAACGAAACAATCTGATTCAAATTCCAGAAGGGTCACTAGGAAGACAGGGAAAACCATAAATGTAACAGTACAGTGGACCATCATTGTGACGGTGCTGGAATAAGTTTCAATCATTTCCGAAAATAAGCTTTGTGCCCAAAATTACTGAATGAATGCTCTTATTACCAAATCTTTTCTTTGCCTTTATTTCATAAGTAACTGTGAGAAATGAGAATGCTTTAAATCACCTAGGAAACTAGTTAAAATAAAGATGCCTGGGTTGGGCTCGCCCATTAATGTCGAGGTCAACAGTCTCCAAAGAAGAGTTAACTGAGCCTGGGGATGCGGAAGGCTCTACTGGATGCAAGAAGAAAATGTTAGATCTCCTGCTTACAGTTATTTCACCATTTAAAAATGTCTAAGTTGTGTAAGTTTTCTACTACAAATAAGGACAGTATATAAATTATAAATTAGTATGTACAGGAATGAGTGCTGCATATTTTAACTGATGAAATACTCAAGAGTTTGGAAACCACTGATCTAGGTATTGACTTTCTTTCTAACGCTTCACCAACAAATACATTATTGTTTTAAGCTTTAACAGAAAACATTTCCTCTCATTTTAAAATGTATGTGCCAATATTAAATGCAGACAAATAATCAAACGTTAAGTTAAAAATACTTGAATGAAGAACTTAAAATCAGTTGGCCCTTGAATTCAGAACTTTTCTGAAAAATATAAAAATCATTACTTACCTCAGTGTACTATGCACACTAGATTAGCTCTATAAAACTCTTAATTCCTGAGAGAGGTGTTATATAAAATATTTACACTTTCTCTCCCTGAAAAAACTAGTCTGGAAAATCAATATTTACTGTGCCTTAGGTTAACAGTGGAGGAAAAGAGAAAAAGAAAGTGACACAGCGATTTTCAACCTTTTTCATCTCAGGGTATGCATAAAATAATTACTGAAATTCTGTGGCACATCAAGAAATATATTTTTTTTGCCATTCTGACCAGAAAATAGGTATAATTTTGGTTTATTCACACCAGATGGCTACTGTTGTGTTGGCTGTTGTCATTTCAGGGAAAAGAGGTCAGTAACCTGGACTCAATAGCTAGGTATTGCATGTTTTAAAAATTCTTGTGTCCACGAGTTGAAAATTGCCGGAGTAACAGATTGCTGAAAGATATAAGGAACCAGAGAATAAATGACACCCATTCAAACCTTTTTTAAACATACCACTACCCCAAATATGTCTGCTTTATTGTCATTTTCCCAGTTACATAAATCTTTTTGAAGTCACATCAAGGGTAAAAGAAACAAAATGATGTTTCTAACTCTGGAAACAATGTTACCACTGAAGCTTAGCTTTTCAAACACACTTCCAATTCAGGCAAGGGGGCCAACTGGATCAAACCCTTGCTCAGAGGCCAACAGCTGACATGCCTAAAATATTCTGTGGGAATTCAGGCAAGAATGACTGGGAAGATTTTTCTTCCCTGTGATGCAATCCAGGAGAGATATGTAGGACTACATAATAAAATAAACAGCTTTGATTCTGACAGAAGAATGCTATGAGCTGGTTTCTGGAACGGCGAAAATCACGGAAGAAAAGAGATTTGGCTAGTATCAATCGGTGCTGAAGATACAAAGAAACTATCCGTAAATCAGTAACAAAAATCTGTTGTTTTTTATGAAAATAATCACTGCTAAATATCTATCAAATCATACTCTTTCCTCTTGACTAGTCACTTTATTCAATCAACACATTTGTTAAATGCCTATGACAAGGCAGGTACCATTTTGTGATAAATATTCTAGAAGCTGCCCTTTAGGGAGTAGTCAGAGCTAGGGAAGACTTTCTCAATGCCTAAAATTAGGAAATAAGACATTTTTCTATGAAGATCTTTTACCAAATATCCTTTATCTTTTCATTTTCATTCAAAGTAAGTACCCTCACCCACAGAAGCAATTCCTGAACTTAAAACAGAAACAAACATTCCTATGTCCCCTTCTAATTCATTTCTATTATGAAACCAAAAGGAAAAAAACCTCACATTTTTCTCATCTCTCCTGTTCTTTCCCTAGTTTATGCCACAAAACAGAGGAGGAAGAGGCAATAGGGAATTCAATCTAATTCATCTGCAAATATCTGAAGTGCCTAAGAAAAGCTGTAACGACCAAATGAAACAGCTACATGACAGATAACTGCAATAATACGGTTTATGCTAAAATTTACAAATACAATAAACATCCAAATGCTGAAAGTATGCACTGACTTCAGCGGAGAAACTGCCTTGAGCCAGAAATAATGGCATGCACGTCTCCAGGACACAGTCTTCAAGGGAAGCTAATCTTCCCTGTGTAACAAAAGAAAGTATTAGGTGCTAAAGACTGATCACCATCCCACCGCACATTTAAAACAAAACGATACCTGCCTTGGGGAATCCAAAAACTTCTTCTGGTTCCGGGACCTTGACTGTATCTTTGTCAATGGCCATTTCCTTATGTCACTTTCTAAATTATTAGCCAGTGAAACATACTCCACCCTCCATCTTTAACAGCTTGAATATATTTCTGACTTAACTTCCCAAAGGTTGCTTTAAATAAAGTACAACATCGCCACCCTAAGAAGCATGACTGAACTAAAGCATCCAACCTTAAAACACAATGATCACCCAGAAATTCCTCCAAACACACTAAAGTCATCTGCAAGACACGGCTTTGAGCGTTAACAAGAAAAGCAACCTTTAGGAGACAGACACGAGAACGCTATCAAACCAGGCACACACTTCGACATAAAGACAAATGTATTAGCGTTCACTGTCATATCCTACAGTAGCAAGACATGAAATCTGAAGAAATTCTATGTGAATAAACATAAGCATAATCATAAAAATGAGACGATTAATATAATGTGCATTAAGAGGGATCTCATATTCTCACATTTAAGGACCATGAACATGCAATTTACTAAATTTGAAATTTTGTAAATAGCAAACTCAATGGTTTTGAGATTTAACTGATAATTCAAAGCAGTATTACCTCATCGGTCACTGGTTGCCGTTTTGCAAAGTGTAAGACTATCTGAGTCAACTAGTTCCTGAAGTCACATAGCAAAATTCTTCTTCAAGTCCCTGGTAAAATTCCTTTTCTATGATTTTAATCTAACTTCAAAGGCTGCAGTCTGAACCAGACCCTCAACAGCACGTACCTTCTGGGACAGTGCTGGAGAAAACACCTCTGTGTCTAATTTAACTTGTCACTGGATATCACTGTTGCTCCGCACAAATCCATCTGGAATAGAATTTCTCTGGCAATGGTGAACTGTATCCCTAACTCCTCCAACTGCCTAGGAGTCACAATTTCCTGGCCGAGCGCCCAGCAGCAGTTACTGCAACAACACATGAGACTAAGGATACAAGTATAAAATCTTCTTGGGCATGTTTTGGTTATGGGTTTGTGTAATTATATACTCAAAGTCTGTTAACTTGAAGAAAAAGTTACGAGTGCTTTTTTGAGAGTGCAAAATGTGTCTCAGACACATTCTGTGTGTATGTGTGTTTACCTTGGTAGAATAAAAATGCTATAATGTAAATTTCTGTTGAAAACTTAGCATTTTCTCCCCAAACTAGTTCCTATTTCTGTGCTATTGGCAGTCTAATTTTCCCACTTAAACCTGAAATCTGGTTAATATCTTTTTATTCAATCCTCACCCTTAAGTCCCCATCATCTCAATCATCTCATGGGCCTTCATTTAAACTTCCAAGTGTCTCTGGAATCCGTGTCTTTCATTCGCTTCACACTGGTAACAACCTGGCCAAGTCCTCATCAGCTCACTGACTATTTAGCGATCATCTCCCAATTGTTCTCAACGCCAAATTAACTGCTTTGAGGTAGTGCTGCTCCGAGTATGGCCACAGACCCATGCCGGTCTGTGAGCAGCTGTTACTAACCCCGACTCGGTATGCACAGAAACTGCAAGTATTCAAAAACTTTTTAACAACTGGACAGAAAAACTTCATTAAATGTATAATGAAAAACGTAGATGTACATTTTGTCTCTTCATTTTCTAGCATTTCATTTTTATTACATTTTATAAGTGTACCTATTTGAAGCAAACTGGAAATTTTAAAAAGCTGGCTCTCTACCACCGTTAAGAGTTTGAGAAGCAGTGCCCTAAAGCCCAGCTGCACCACACTGCTCTCCTACTTAATAACCTCCGGCATCTCTCACTACCTACCCGACTCATAAATTACACGTTTTTGTATGTTCAAGGACTTCAAAACCTTTCACCATCTTTCCAAAATCAATTTTATCTCACATGCTCTGTATCAGCCACCTTTTGCTCTAATATTCAAGATGAACTACATGTACTTCCTGAAGGTACCCTGAAGCTTTGTTTCTGCTATTCCTTATACTTGAAATGTCTTGGCAAGTTCTGTTTTATTTTTCAACACCTAGGAATCTTGAGTGATTCCTTCAAGAAACTACTGTGGCTGTGCCACGGAGCTATGAGCCGGTGCTGCCTCTGACTTTCAGATTACTTTTCTATCTGATAAAAGAGATTTCACCAACAGTTAAATGCAACAAAACAGTGAACTACGTAAGAGGTCTGAATATGCAAAATCCTTTCTTTTGGCACTTAGTTTTCATATTCTTCACTAGATTATAAACTTTGAGGCCAGGCACTGCACAGAATTGGCTTTAATGCTTTCCACTCATTAGAACAAAGTATCAGTGATGATAACGATATTTTAAAAGAGAGAACTCAAGTTATTATTAAAGTATACAAAATAATAAAAAATACATATCAGCCTAAAGCAGCGACTTTCAACAAGTGTGCCTTAAGAATTTTCAAAACACGCAATACCTATTTAGTCAGGGGCCCTGACCTCCTTTCCCTGAGACTGTCCAATTAAAAAATGACAATATCCAGTACAATGGCCATCTGGTGTGAATGAATCAAAATTTTACTTATTTCTTTTGTCAGATCAACAAAAAAATATATTTTTTTCATGTGCTGCAGTTTTAGTAATTATTTCATGCAGACCATGAGATGAAAAAGGTTGAAAATCACTGGCCCAAAGAATAAATTAGAGGTTTTCCTGAAAGAAAATAAAAAATGAGAAACAAAAATCAGAAAACTAATTTAGGAAAAAAGTTAAGTACAGGGCAGACAGATACAGACATATGTGCCTACAGTGATTTTCACTGAAAATATCCAAAGATTTCAAAAAAGATCGAATCCAACACCTAGCACAGGGCCTTGTAAAAAGCAAACACAATACTTAACTGAACTAAAAATTAATCTTAAACTAACAAGTCAAGAAAAATAAAATGTTACTAAAAGTTAGCGGTTGCCAGAGGCAGTGAAGAGGAGGGGGAATGGGGAGTTTTGGCAAGTATTGAAAATGTTCTAAATATATTAAAACCACTAAAATGTACACTTTAAAAAGAAAGGTGAATTGAATGGTATGCAAAGTATATCTCAATTAAACTATTATTTTAAAAACTTAATGGCAAATAGTCTGCCTTTGTGTCCCCATCCTTCAGTAAAAAGTATGCTCAGATCTAAAAAAACAGGTAAGAACTTTCTAACTTATGAAACAGATTCCTAAAAAGTGAAAGTTTAAATACCATGGATATATAGACACAGCAAGATATTTTGACTATATTATAAAAGCAGGTATTTTAGTGGCATTAGTTTCTGTTTTCATAAGTTCCCGCCAGTAACTGCTGACTAATTTGATTTAATATTGTCTGAGGAACATTCTCAGGAAGCATACATTTTATCAGCCTGTGCTTTCTAAAAAAAAAAAAAAATTATTGATTATGCTATTACAGTTGTCCCAATTCTTCCCCCTTTGCCCCGCTCTACCAAGCACAACCCACACCCTCAGGCAATCCCCACATCATTGTTCGTGTCCATGCGTCAATGCCTATAACTTCTTTTGACTTCTCCATTTCCTATACTGTATACATCCCCAAGGTTAGTCTTCAACTACCTATCTGTACTTTTAATCCCATCACCTTTTTACCCATTCCCCCACACCTCCCTTCCATCTGGCAACTATCAAAACCCTCTCCATATTCATCATTCTGTCTCTGTTCTTCTTTTTTGTTTTTTAGATTTGACTGTTGATGGATGTGTATGTACTGCCATTTTATCTATTGTTCATAGTTTTGATCTTCTTTTTCTTAAATAACTCCCTTTAATATTTCATATAACAATGATTTGGTGATGAAGAACTCCTTTCGTTTTTCTCATCTGGGAGGTTCTTTATCTGCCCTGCAATTCTAAATGATATCTGCTGGGTAGAGCAATCTTGGTTGCAGGTCCCTGCCTTTCGAATACTTCTTGCCAGTCCCTTCTAGCCTGCAAAGTTTCTTTTGAGAAATCAGCTGACAGTCTCAGTGGATACTCCCCTGTAAGTAACTTCTTTTCTTTTGCTGCTTTTAAGATTCTCTCTTTATCTTTAACCTGTGGCATTTTAATTATGATCTGTCTTGGAGTGGGCGTCTTTGTATCCATGTTGTTTGGGATTCTCTGTGCTTCCTGGACTTGCATGGCTATTTCCTTCATCAAATTAGGGAAGTTTTCTTTCCTTATTTTTTCAAGTAGATTTCCAATTTCTTGCTCTTTCTCTTCTCCTTCTGGTACCCCTATGATGCGAATGTTGGAATGCTTGAAGTTGTCCCAGAGGCTGCTTATATACTAACCTCATATTTTTTGGATTCTTTTTTCCTCTTGTTCTGTGTGGTTGTGTTTTGTTTCTTATGTTCCAAATCATCTGATTCTCAGTTTCATCCATTCTACTGTTGTTTCCCTGTGGATTGTTCTTTATCTCAGTTGGTGTATCCTTTGTTTCTGACGGGACCTGTTTTATGCTGTTGAGGTCCTCACTAAGTTCCTTAAGCATCCTTATAACCAGTGTTTTGAACTTTGCTTCTGATAAATTATTTACCTCCCTTTTCTTTAGTTCTTTTTCTGGAGTTTTGATCTGTTTGTTCATTTGTGCCATGTTTCTCTGCCTTGTTTTGGCAGCCTCCCCGTGTTTGTTTCTGTACATTAGGTAGAGCTGCTTTGGCTCCGTGTCTTGGTAGTGTGGCCTAATGTAGCACATGTCCTATAGGATCCAGTGGCACAGCCTCTCCTATCACCCAAGCTGGGTTCTCAAGGTATGCCATTCGAGAGTATGCCCTCCCCTTGTAGCTGAGCCTTGGTTGCTGCTGGCAGATCAATGGGAGGGATTTACCCAGGTCAATCAGCTGCAAGAATTGGTTGTGACCACTGACTACCAACTTCCACCCTCTGTGGAGGATCAGCTGTGCAGGGTCAAGGTGGTCTGTAGCTGTCCACTGGGTATGCTGGCCCTGTGGTTTCTTGGGTGTTGCAGGTCAAGTACAGCCACCACCTGTGTTTTGCCCAGGGCCACCCTGCCTGAGCCATAAAGCAATCTGAGATGGCTGCTACTTGTGTTGGGCTTAGAGATTCCCAGGTGAAGCCAAGCTGTGAATCTAGGCTGGCTGCTGCTAGTACCAGGCCTGGGGCTCACTTAAGGCAGCCATTGCTTGTTTGAGAGGATTTAGAAAGTTGTGAAGCATGAGCTAAAGACCAGCCATTCATATGGAAAAGCAGCTTGGGAGGGGCGATAAATTGGGTATGGCAGAGTCTCGGATCTCCAAGGAGGGTCAAAGAGTGTTAGGTTGATGGAGTCTCACATATGGCACGAGCTTGCCGGCTCTGTGGCTCTATGAGGGGAAGGTTTAGAAAAGGGACAATGTCCTCTGCTCCCCTTGATGCCAGACACTTCAGCTTCTCCCTCTACACCACTGGTGTCCTTCAAGCTGCCACCCCGGTACTGGAGCTCAGAGAAAGTGATACTGAGTAGGTGAGTCTGTATGTGGATTAAGTGGAACTGTCTGGGGCTCCAGCATTTTCTTCCACCGACTCAATCCCTGCTGGTTTTTGCAAGCAGAAATCAAGGGGACTTATCTTCCTGGCATGAAACCCTGGGTCAGAGGGCTTAGTATGGGGCTGGGACTCCTCACTCCCAAAATATTCCTCCCGAATTTTTATTTACCACCCGTGGGTGAGGGACCAACCTGTTCTGCATCTGCACCCCTCCTACCAGTCTGGATGGCTGTGGTTTCATTAATTCTGTAGTTGTCAGACTTCCATTCAACTCCGTTACTGATGGTTCTGAGTGATGGTTGTCCTCTGTTTTAGTTGTAATTATGATGTGGTTGTGCAAAGAGGCGAGCCATGTCTGCCTACACTGCCATCTTGACCAGAGGTCCCGTGAAGGTTTTTTATAAATGGAATCAAACAGCATTGTAGTTGACGTTTGCACCTCTTTTTTTTTAGCAGAGTATTTCTGAGATTCATTCATGTACCATAATTAGTTATTTTATCCCTGAGTAGTATTCCATTGTATGGATATACTACAATTTGTTTATTCATTCAGTCAGTTAATGAGTATTTTAGATTATTCCCAGAATTGACTATTATAAATAATGCTGCAATGAATAGTCACATACAAATCTGTGTCGACGTGCGCTTTCATTTCTCTTAAACAAATACCTAAAAATGGAATTCCTAGGTCATATGGTAAGTTTAACTTTAAAAACTGTTTTCTGTTTTGCATTCTCATCAGCAATGCATGAGAGTTCTAGTTGCTCCACGTGGTCAGTGTTTCTCATTTTCGTCATTCCAGTCCATCATCTTTAACTGGTGTGCCACAAGAATTTTTAAAACATGCAATACCTGAACATTTAGTCAGGGGCACTGACCTCTCCTCTCCCTTAGACTGTCCGATTTAAAAATGACAACAGCCAACATAATAGCCATCCAGTATGTATCAAAATTATACCTATTTTTTTGTCAGACTGGCAAAAAAATATGGTTTTTGGCGTGCCGCAAAATTTTAGTAGTTATGTGTGCCATGAGATAAAAAAGGTTGAAAATCGTTCTAGTTAGTTAATTTAGTCACTCTAGTAGGTGCAGTGGTATCTTATTGAGGTTTTAATATATATTTCCTTAGTGATGAATGATGTAGAGCATCATTTCAAGTGCCTATTGGCCATATCTTTTTGTGTGTATTCAAATCTTTTGCCCATTTTTAAACTGGGTTATTTGCTTTATTGTTGTATTGAAAAAATTCTTCATATATTTTTAATATGGCTTTTACCAGATATATGTGTATGTATTGAGAATATTTTCTCCCAGTGTTTTATTAATGGTGTCCTTCAGAAACCAGTTTGTTCTTTTTTAATTTTTGATCAAGCCCAATTTATCAATTTTGTCTCTGTTTTTATGTGTTTTATCTAAGAAATCTCTACACTCAAAGTCACAAAGATTTTTGCCTACACATTCCTTTTAACTTTTATATTTAGATCTATGATCCATTTTGTGTTATTTTTATATGGTTTGAAGTAAAGGTTGAGGTTTATATTTTTCCATATGAAATTACTTTGGCCTCCTTGCTGAAAATCAATGGACTGTATGTGTGTGTGGATCTATAAACTCCCTATTAGTTTTCATGATCTATGTGAGCCTATCCTTATACTAATACCACACTGTCTTGATTACTATACGTTTAAGTAAGGCTCAAATGTAATTTCTGGTGATTTTAACTCCTTTAACAGTCTTCTCCTATTACTATTAGAGAAATACTTCATAGACATCAAATGACTATACTACGTGCCAAAATCTCATACATTCAGAATTTGTAAATACAAGAATTCTTTTCATCTCAAGGTATAAAATTTAGCCATTTACTTCTAAAGATAACAAAGGAGAATAAAAGCGAACTGATTCCATTTATGTGATCCATGCATTTCAAATGCACTTGGTTCATTACCTACTCAGACAGTAAAAGAATTGCCCTAGGGGCCCCTAGAAATAAATGTAAAAGAATATCTCAGCCCTTATAGTGTCCTTTGGTGTGTATATATCTAACTAACCAATTCTAACATATGTTTTACCACAGGGGGAAAATCAGTACTACTTACTTCCCAAGAATCTTGTCTGCACCTAGAAATACAGTTCTTAAATCTAACAACCAGCTTTAAAAACAAGCATGTGTACAAGACTAACAAATATACCAGCATCCGAGATAATCTTTATCATAAAAATTATTTAACAACTGCAGATCTGTACCATAGTTTTTCTTTCTCCAATAATGAGGTTTAGAAATAGCAGGAAAATAGGCCAATTTTATTTTGCTCATAATCAACATACAACTAGATTAAAATAAATTATAAGCACAATGCTCTGAAACTACTTCAAAATTTCTAATAGAAGAAGGAGGAAATATTAAGAGCTTCTACAAAACCACAATTTTACTGCATTTTTAGAGACAGTTTTGGAGTGATGTCTATTTAATCACAGGAAATGCCTCTCTGAAGTCTAGTTATGCCCGAAGGCTGGAAATGAGACAATCGACGGTATGCAGACGTCGACTCGCATGTCACCTATTAGAGTGGTCGCAAAAAGAAAATCAGCAACAACTCAGATTCTGAGGCAGAGAGACATTTAAACCATAAAAAAAAAAATACAAAACTATTTTACATAGTAAAGAGGAACAGGGGGCTCAAACAAATTTATTTTTTGCCTACAATGCCCAGAAGGAAACAAAATCATAGGTTGTTCACTCAATCTTTCACACTGTTTTCTTTCCCCCGACCCCCATTTTCTAAAGGTACCATTTATTTTAAAATACCTTCGAGTTTTTAAACTTCACTCACTTCTCTGTAAAACTCTTTGGTAAGATACCCCTGACTGCTTCCAATGTTCATAAATACTTTCTATCAAAAAAACAAAAGGAATTTACCCCAGAGTAAAAAGGATGTTTAAACTCACTAAATTCCTATTAAGATTATCCACCCTCAATGCTCTTTTACAAAACAGCAACAGTAACTTTACGGGTGAAATACTAACGATGTAAGCTTTCAGCTAGATTTCTGTCAGTCTCTCTCCCTCTACCTCCACTCTGACTGGTAGCACTGCTTATTAATCTTCCAATTCACTCAGATGACCAAACACCTCTTTGCTGAGAAAAATGAGGGAAAAAGAAAACACTCACTTACCCTTCCTTAGACATTCTCAAAGATCTACTTCCTCTGGATGAGAATACAGGATCAACAAGCAAGCTTCACTGATCTCTTGAGAACTGTAGCTCATTTGTTAAGAGCACAGAGAACTCGGGCCCTGTGAGGCCCAACAAATTCGGGCACAATGCCGAACCCTAACCAGGCAATATCTCAGTGACCAATATCCTCAGCTTATTAAATACTTGAAAACCTAAGAATAACAGAAAAAAAAAAATGGAGAGCAGGAAAAATAACTTAATGGTCTGAACTGTTTAAGACTGGCCAGTTTAGGAAGGAGAAAATCCAAACGGCAAGTTCCGGTAAAAAGACAGGAATCATTACTGGCAAACACACAGAAAAAGCAAATTTACCCCCTAAGGAGGCCTGCCAACAGTACGCAAACACTGTGAGTTTCACAGAATGGAGGGGCCCAGTCAGCCCAAATCCTTTGCAGTTTACCCCGGGGGGGAGGGGGGGGGAATCAACAGGATATATAATGTTTTAATTATCAGTTTAGTTATTTCCTCCCTTCCAACAATATGAACTGAACTACAAGAGAAGAAAGTATGTGCCGATCATATTACAGGAGGAACCTAAAGTATTTCCACACTTCAGTCTTTTTTCTCTGATCATTAACTGCTTTTAAGGAAAACATCTGTTACTCAATCGCCTGAAAATTTCAGCTCATGTAAAAAGAAACTTACAGATCTTTGGCATATGGAGGATAAATCTAGTACATTTTAAAGGTTAATTCCAAACCCCAGAGCAAACTGAGGTTTGAAAGAAAAACATCTGCAACATTCCTGCCTCCGGACCAATATAATGCACAGGGATTACGCAACAGGGAAAGGAATAAACAAGTGTGCTGAAGTCTAAGGACACTGAGATGACAAATAAATCCTCCTAGTGGTGGTTCAAATGAAAAATAAAATGTACATACCTTAAAGAAATACTATTCGAATTAAAATTTGAAATTAAAGAAATCTTTATCTCTTTTTTAAGATTTTATTATTTATTTTTAGAAAGAGAGGGAGGAAGAAAGAGAGGGAGAGAAACATTGACTAGTGACCTCTCGCACACACCCCGACAGAGGACCAAACCCACAACCCAGGCATGTGCCCTGACTGGGAATCGAACCAGCCACCTGACACCTCACAGGACAGCACCCAACCAACTGACCCATTACGGTCAGGGCAAAACTTTATCTCTTTAAATATTACCTAAATAGCTTACCATAAAGGTTTCTGTTAGTTATTAAAATATTTAGTCACCAAGTAACTAAGACTATTAAAAACCATAAACTTGCCCTGGCCAGGTGGTCCAGTTAGTTAGAGCGTTGTCCTGTGCACCAAAGGTTGCAAGCTCCATTCCAGGTCAGGGCACATACCTGAGTTGTGGCTTCGATCCGCCATCTGGGTGCGTGCAGGAGGCAACCCATCGATGCCTGTCTGTCTGTCTCTCCTCCCCTCCCCCCTTCCTCTCTCTCTAAAATCAATAAACATATCCTCAGATGAGGATTAAGAAAAGAAAACCTAAGAACTCAAACTAAAATTATTTTCAGTTTATTTAGAAAAGCAGTGTGGTGTAATGGAAAGAGAATGAGCACTGAGCAACTATAGTTAAATCCCAGCTCCTCTACTTTTTGGCTTTGGAAGCTGGAATAAAGTAATGTAAGCCTGAGATTTTTAATCTACAGAGCATAGGTAACATCAGGCAGGGTTGTTGTCTGTCATTTGTAAGCACTCAAAGAACCACTGTAACTTAGAGAGTGGGGGTTCAGGGAAAGTAATTGGATTGTCGAGCATTACCTTATCAATATAGCTCTTAGAAAAATACTTCTGAAAAATCCAGTTCTCAAATTGTCCATAAATACAAAAAAGGCCTTTCACTGACAATCCTCAAACCAAATTCTATAAATATAAGAATATGAAATAAATATGGAAAAATAATCTAATCCTTAACATTGCCAGTTTCCCATGGCTTCTCTTGAATTTCATCTTGGGCATGCACCATTGCTAAATGTAGTAGAAATACGTACATGTAATTACTATTTTAAGACTTCACTACTTGCAAAACAGAAAGGAAAGCAAAAATTCTCACCTGAACAGAGGATACACACATTTACTGATAAGAAGTTCCTCGGCTCCCTGGCTGGTGTAGCTCAGTGGATTGAGGGGCAGCCTGCGAACCAAAGGGTTACCTGTTCAATTCCCAGTCAGGGCACGTGCAGGCTGGGTCCCCAGTAGAAGGGTGCATAAGAGGCAACCACACATTGATGTTTCTCTCTCTCTCTTTTTCTTTCTTCTTTCTTTCTTTCTTTCTTTCTTTCTTTCTTTCTTTCTTTCTTTCTTTCTTTCTCTTTCTTTCTTTCTCTCTCTCTCTCTCTCTCTCTCTCTCTCTCTCTCTCTCTTTCTCCCTTACCCTCTACAAATAAATAAATAAAATCTTAAAAATTTTTTTTTTAAAAAAGAACTTCCTGTGCAAAAGATAATGCATTATCTGAGAATGAATAGCTCTTTCAAACTCTGTTCATATGTTCAAGAAATCTTTACTAAATCTTGCCCTGGCTGGTGTGGCTCAGCAGACTGAATGCCAACCTGTAAACCAAAGGGTTGCTGGTTCGATTCCCAATCAGGGCACATGCCTGGGTTGCGGGCCAGGTCCCCAGGAGGGAGCATTGATGTTTCTCTCCCTCTCTTTCTCCTTCCTTTCCCCACTCTCTAAAACTAAATAAAATCTCTAAAAAATATATTTACTAAATCCTGCCTCGACTGGTGTGGCTCAGTGGGCTGGGCATCATCCCGCAAAACCAAAGGTCACTGGTTTGATTCTAGGTCAGAGCACATACCTGGGTTACAGACCAGGTACCCAGTTGGGGGGATGTGAGAGGCAACAAGTTGATGTTTCTCTCTTACATCAATGTTTCTCTCCCTCTCTTTCTTCCTCCCTTCCCTTCTAAAAATAAATAATTAATTTTTAAAAATGGACTAAATCTCTAGATGTGCCTGGTACCAGTAATACAAAGACGGACATAGTAGTCCTTGACTTTAAGGAGTGCGAAGTCTAATCAAAGAGACTCATTCACAAACAGTTTAAACACAGCATGTAACGACGGTATTAGAGGTATGCACAATGGAGGGCCATCTGTATTTTCCTGGCTGAGTCTTACTGAAAGACAGGATGCCAAGTTGTTTTTTCTTTTTAAACCGACACTGTGCTAGCACTTTATGTATCTATTACCTCATTTAATCCTCAAATAACTCTATGAGGTAGAAATCATTCCAATTTCATAGATGACAAAAGTTTACAGAAGTTAAATACTGTGATTCTAAAGAAATTAATTGGAATAATCCAAAATGCTAACCCTAGGGCCCAGGATCTTAATCACAACAGTAAAAGGATTCGTAGGTGCTACGAGGAAAAGAAGGGATGGAGAACATTTTAAGAGAAAAGGAACTATGAACAAAAAGCCAAGTGACAGCTCTGGCCAGTTGGTTGGAGCACTGTCCCACACACCAAAAGGCTGCGGGCTGGGTTCCCAGACAGGGCACATACCTAGGTTGCAGATTCAATCCCCAGTCCGGGCACATATGGGAGGCAACTGACCGATGTTTCTCTCACATTGATGTTTCTCTGTCTCTCTCTGTCTCTGTGTCTGTCTGTCTATCTGTCTCTGTCTCACTTCTTCTCTTTCTAAAATCAAAACATATCCTTGAGTGAGGATAAAAAAAAGCCGACTGACACAGAGATTACAACACGTGGGGAAACAACTAGAGAAGGTTCAGCACTGATGGAATACTGAGTTCGGGGAAGGAAGCCGCTCAAGATGAAAGCGGAAAGGAAAGAATCGTCTTCCAGGGCTTGCATGCTGTGTGAAGGGCCTCAGAATTTATCCTGTAGCATGCTGGATATAATGGCACTGAAGGTTTGAAGCAGGGTGGTAACCCGATTTCAAAAGTGGATTTGAGCCCTGGCTGATGTGGCTCAGTGGACTGAGCACCGCTTGCAAAGCAGAGGATCGCCGGTTAGATTCCCGGTCGGGGCACATGTCTGGGTTGAGGGCCAGGTTGGGGGGGGGAGGGGGCACTATGAGACACATGAGAGACAACCACACATTGATGTTTCTCTCCTTCTCTTTCTCCCTCCCTTCCCCTCTCTCTAAAAATAAACAAATAAAATATTTCTAAAAACTGGATTTGAAAAGGACACAGCTGCAGACAGGGAGATCTAATGGGGGTTACTATGGTAACCCAGGAGAGCGATAACCAGAGCCTGGACTAGTAGTACCATCGGGAATGAAAATGAAAAGATTAAAATGTAGAGATGATTAGGAGGTTCATATTAAAGTGTACACATGCTTGTACATCTACATGCACAGAAAAGAGCCTAAGAATGATGTTATCCAAACGACTGACGGTGTTTACCCAAGAGAAAGAAAGAGGTGTGGGGGGCCAAAAGGAAAAGGAAGAACTTTCACATTTAACTTTATACATTTCCGCATTCCTGAATGTTATACAGTAAAAATTTACTCACGTATTACCTAATAATGTTACACACTTTCTTAAAAGTTAAAATTTGGGATTACTGATTGTATTACTCCCCACTTCTTGGGGCTTTGGTGGTCATATTCAGAAATGGTTTCACTTCCTAATGAATGTAGAAACAATAAAGTTCTCCTTTTAAAAGCTTTGAAAAGGAGGTGGCTGAAAATAGAGCCAGAAATGTATTTCATGTCTTTTGATTCTTAAACCAAAGCTCACTAATTAATATTTAGATCTACCTGTCACACACGCCTGAGCCAACAGACCAGAAGTGCCAGGAGATGCCGGTTTACTGCTCTCGGGCACTCTGACACCAAACTCGGTGGAAACCTAGCATTGTTGCCTATCAGAAGTCAATTCAAAGGACCCTCCCTAGAGAGATAAAAAACACAGACATTGTAGACAAAGCCATCTGTTACTTCAAGGCCAATGTCTTCTTTGGTATGAAGTTAAGAATGAAGCTGTTAGGATCCTGATATATGTAACTGCATTTCTGAGTATCTAAAGAAGCTCCAAAAGTACAATTCCGAAAGCCAAAGTTAGGAAGATGTGCATACACTGGGGATTACTAATTCCACCATTCCTGGAGAGTCTGATTTTCCACTTAACACAATTTATGCCAAACCTGCAAACAAACAGGAGGATGAAGTAATGAGGGTCTACTTACAACAGCTAAGACAAGAGAGGGGACTGAGACTATGAGAAAGTTTTTGACCCTCACTCAGAACAATAAACCCAGCAAGTGGTGGACTCGCTTTGAGAAAAGACACTTCATGAACAAGAGTGTTTCAGGACCTGGACAGTAAAGGGAGCCAGGCAGATACTGTTTCCACAGCCGAGGGCAGCATCTCACAGATGTACATAGTCATTTGCCTTTATTTCATAAAATTTTATACAGAAGAGAGAAGAATCAAATCTTTACTTGAAAAACTATCAAGAATTTGGATGCAAACAAGAATGAGTTGTCAAAGGTATGATCTGAAATTGTCTGCAGTATTAAGCTAGTGCTTAATTAGTAATAATAAAGAAATTTCTAACATTTCAAAAAATTAAATATCTGGGGCATTTGAGATCTTGCTTCCTAGCATGTCATCAACTTGGCTCCAATAAACCCTCATAAAAATT
>VMDR010013817.1:0-24436 GCA_007922815.1 Macrotus californicus | reverse complement strand
AAAAAAGGACAAAATATCAAATTAGAAACCACTTTAGGTTTATTGCTATCAATTTTTTTGTATTTGCTAGTGGCTAAGAACACAGATTCTAGAACCAGATCCATTCTCTCTGGATAATGAGGCCTTCAGAAAGTTACTTAACCTCTTTCTGCATCAGTTCCCTCATTTGAGAAATAAAATAATACAGCTTCATAGAGTAATTATGAACATTAAATGAATTACTATTTGTAAAACTTTCATAAGAGTGCTGTTACATGGTAAGCTCTAAGTAAGTGTTTGCTAAATACACAAAAAAACAAAATCAGTATATTATTAACCTATCCCTTCAGTTAGGGAAGTAAAGAGCATATGATGGAAACAATTCTTTTGAAATTATGTTGGTGAAATGTTCAAGGAAGAAGATAATAGATTCAGAAAAACCCAAATTAAAATAAATCGGTTGAACAGTGAGCTTGAAGATAAAACAAATTTTTAGAACATACTCACATGAGCTAAAACAAGACACTTAACCACTTTCATTTCTCAATTGAAAAATTCCCCTGCAGGAAAATGATGACTCAAAGTTAGAAAGGATATTAACTGTAGTGTTAGTTTGGAAATAGTGCATGAAGATGATTTTTAAAGGTCTTAGGTTTGACAAAACTCAATGAAAAGAAGTAAAAACCTATCCAGTAATTGCATTCATAAAGTTTGAAAATACTGTAGAAAGGGCAGGCATTATAGCAGTGGTCCCTAATCCTGACCATGTACCACAACTATCTGGGGAGGTTGGTCAAAACTGACCCCCTAGAGATGGTGATTCAAGAGGCCTGAGGTAGAATCTGGGCATGTTTATTTGCTAATTCTCCCAGTGATTTCTGAGTACAGCCAGGTCAGAATGAATGGATTGAACACTCGCTGCAGAGAGGTTTCTAGCCATGCGTGGCTGCATCGTCCCTACCACCTTCAACCTTGTTACCAATAATGATGTCACAAGTCATCAACAGCTCCCAGGAGGAACACATGAGACAGGGAAACATGTTGCCTGACCAACCCAAGAGTCCAATACGGGCCACAAAAATGAACCATATATCTCATGATAACTGAACCTACCTTCAGGTTCAAAAGTCAAATGCAAAATTGCAATAAACAGGTGCAATGAAAAATGCTCTCACGGCTCTGCAGTTGAAAATTATTTCCTAGACATTTTACCATCAGATAGATACACAGCCTACGGGGTGATGCAGATATCTGCAAGCTGACAGAGTTCCCACTCGACTATCTCAAACCACCTCTAAAGCATCATGTTCTCAACTGGAGTTTTGTCTTATGAGGGAGGTTGTCTAGACTGAGACGCACCCAATAGGCACCAGTATGGTCAGATTGTTAAAATGTTGGAATGTCTGATACCCATTGGTAAATAGCTGTTGCTCACAGCCTCCTGTCCTTTTGGTCCCTCATCCAGGACCTCACCCCCTCCCACCAAAGCCAGGTCCCCATCTGCTCCCTGTACCAGCTGTACTGTTAATATTTTCAAAATAGAAATACCAGAAAAGCTACTAACCAGGGGCAGTAATTGCCTAGAAACTATATCAGAGGAAGAACCATGGAAGGTGAGCCTTGAAAGAAGACTTGAGATAGGATAGAGAGAGGAGGAACCTGAGCACTGCCACCTTTAAATAGATGAACAGGCTCATGTGAGAAACAGATGGGATTTACTTCCTGGAGCTCCAGGGGGAGAAATCACACACAATGATTGGAAGTGACCGTGAGGCTGACGTCAGCTCCCTAAGAGGAAGAACTTTTTAATGCTGTGTCCCCACGGTGGAGCTGGCTTGGTGAGAGCAGTGGGCCACCCGGAATGGCATGGGAAGGAAGCCATGACTAAGAAGACCGGACCTCGGCAGGTGCTTCTGCTCCAGATGGTGAACTTGAGAGGCCACCAGTTCCCAAATCTGAATGCTCCTCTGGGTCCTCAGTGGAACTATTTTTAATACAGAGTAATTTTTAGACAGTAGTAAGTTCGTGGCAAAAGAGAGTTAAAAGTACAGAGAGTACCCACATACTCACTGCCCCCCATGGGCCCAGCCTCTCCTACCATCACCATCTTGCCCCAGAGCGGTACACTTGTCACTATCGATGAACCTGCACTCATTCATCATTATCACCTGAAGTGTGTGATTTACATTAGAGTTTACTCTTGGTGTTTTACACTCCATGGGCTTTGACAAATGTATAACAACATATTTCCACCATTATCAACGGAACCTTTTAAAGATCAGGCCTCCTGCTCTCCACCCCAAACCTATTAAATCAGTAACATTTGACACTGATGTTTGGAAATTTGCATATTTTAAAGCTCTTCAAGGGGCGGTAACACACAGCTAGTTTTGGAGATCAGCATTGGTGATCTGTAACATTCTTTCTAACCTTCATATTCTATAGTTCTAGCCAATAAAAATCACAATAACTTTTTTAAATTTTTTAAAATTTCTTTTTCAATTATAGTTTATGTTCTATATTATTTTGTATTAGCTCAGGCATATAGCTTAGTGGTTAAACAATCATATACTTTACAAAGTGACCCCCCCAGTATTCCCAGTAACCAGCTGGCACCACACATAGTTATCACAATATTATTGACCATATTCCCTGTGCTGTACTTTATAACCTGTGACTATTTTGTAACTACCAATCTGTACTTCTCAATCCTTTTTTAAAAGAGGACACGATTCTTGACACCTGGTCAGAGCTTAGAGGCGAGTCTGTGAAATATATATAGTATGTTAAGCACTAGGCTAGACCCCTTTAATTCTTATAAGAACTCTACAAGGTAATTGTTCATGTATGTTCCCATTTAATAGAAAACACAACTAAGGCCAAGACAGGTTAAGTAAGCTGCCCCAGGCCACTCAGCCAGGAAAAAACAGAGCAGGAATTGAAATAGAGGGTCATTTGATCCATATTATTTCCCTTATACCATTAGACCTCCAACAAACTCTCCACTGATTGACATTAGCAAATGAAGATACACAGTTTCAGATGACTAATAATAGTGAGGAGGTGAATTCGGAGGAGTTCTTTAAATAATATATTGAGCACTTGAGAAAAATATTTTGTTATCGGACAACAGAAAACCAGATGAGATTCCAGGAACTTTAAAGATTTTATGCACTAATCAAAGTGCCTTGTGTGAAGCCAGGGATTAACAGAGCCAAAACAGTTGCTTCATAAAGATGAAAATTTGGACTAAGGGTTCTCTGATATGCAAATAAAACATGCAATGAATCATTCAAAATTTATACAAGAACTCAGCCACGTCTTTGTTCTTCATAGTGGACTCCAGACCAGAGAGGTGGCCAATTCCGCATCTTCACAATGGAACACTAGCCCATTCTGTGAGCTACAAAAGAGAAAAATCAGTTTTCTAGGGCTGCACTTCGACCGCTTGCATGGGGTGTGGAAAATAAATGGTTATTAAAAGCACACACACCTATGAGTCAAACCTGGATTCAAATCAGGGTCTGCCACTAACTAAATGCATCATCTTGGAGCAATTCCCTGACATCTTTAGCTTAGCTTTCTATCTATAAAATGAGGCTGATGATATTGCAGTATCTGCCTCCCAGGGTTACCATGAGGAAGAGGAGAAATGCTGTATGTGAAATAATTAACATTCACCTGATACTCAGCACTCAATGTGTTCATCTTATTACTTACCAATCCTCCTTTGGGTGATATACAGTATAAATGGACCATCTGCTGCTAACTGGATATAAAAGGGAACCATTTCTGATTGATGGGTACATAGACAGTATAAGCTAATTTGTGGGGTTAGTTTGATAGGGTAGAAAAAATAACTCATTGACACTCTTCTCTCACAGATTGTTTTTTCTTTTAATGCCTAATTTTTTAGATCATGAATTTTTAAAGAAAACAAATATGTTGTTTAGGGCACATAATGAGGTGGTGAAGCTACAGTGAAAACAGGGACAGGAACACCTTGCTTTCCTTGTCGGGATAATTCCTGTGGAAGGAAGGAAGAGGGTTAGTTTGGGTGGGATCATTCAGGTAGAGGTCAGCAGTGTCCTGTTGCTTAACTTTCCTCGTGATTTTTTTTTAAATATACTGGTATTTGCTCTGTATAAAGGTGTTTTCTTTATAAATCATTAAACTAAATTAGCTCTATCCAGAAAAATAAAAGCATTTATCAAAAAAGTATATATCTAACAGTAGTTATTTCTAGTTTTTCCCATTCAGTTGGTGAAAAACTATCTAGTGGAGAGTTGAGTCCATTACAGTGATTGTTATTTTCCTTAAAATACTTCTGTATAATATTGTGATATTGTGTAAGTGCTGATTAGCTCAAATTTTTGTGCTACAGATTATCAGCAAAATTACTTAAAGAATTCATAGTCCAAAGATTCCAGCAGCATTAGATCAGAAAGGGCTCTTTTCCATAGAAGGCTACTCTAAATCTTTCTGCTATGCCAATTTTAGCTGACAACTGATTTTTTACTAATTAGCACATTATGTCAAAAATAGGTTTTTATTTGTGCAACTAAAGACTATTTACATAAAGCATACTAGAAATTTTCTTCCACTGGCTTAATTAATGATATTCAAAGAATGTGGATTGTCTGGAGTTATTAAAGACCTGCTCACCTTTGCATGCACCAGACAGGTAAGCTTTCTGATCCCTCAGGAATGGAACTTAACCCTAGTACACACTATACCCAGCCATGGGTTTGATGACACATGACTCACTTGAGGAAGGAACAGATTACTGGGGCTTCGTGGAGTCTCAAGATCAAGTTTATAAATAGTTTTGTGCTTGCTTGTTAATGTATGTTTGTTGAATACACATTTGAATATACACCAAAATTTGGTCTGAGACACGTGTTCATTACAATCTGGTAATGGAGATGTTGGAAAGAAGCTAATCATGCCACCTTAAATATCTTCGGTGGTTACTATTATCTACCAAAAAGAAAGAACCTAAATGTTTTGCATAACTAACAAGACTTAGGTTGGTTCAAAACGGGGTCTTCCATTTTACTGACCTTTTTCTGAAATTATTGACATTTTGTACATTGAGTGAGTGTTCCAGAAAATTAAAATACGCAGTAAATAATATAATAAAAAATAAAAATAAAATACTTTGCAAGCAGAAAATTTAAATACTCAGTAGAAAGATAAGCGAAAGACATGTGCAGGCATTCCACCAAATAAATTAAATATGGTCAATAACACAGGACGGACAAAAGGAGATCACCTAAGAATGCTGCAACAGTCCAGGAGACGGTGGCAGTGGTTTGGAATATGATGGTGGTGGTAGAGATGATGAAGACTAGTCAGCTGGAAAGACAGTTTAGATGTGGAGATATGAGATAAGGAAAAGATCATGAACTCCCCGCCAGGCTTTGGCATATGCAGTTGGGTAGAGAGTGGTATCATTTGCTGAGAGTGGAGCACAGGCAAATAACATGTTTCTTTTGAGAGAGGGAGCAGTAATGTGTAATTAAGATTTTTGTTTTGGAAATATTACATTTGGGATGCCTCTTAAAAATGCAAGTGGAGATGAGTAGACAACTGACTTTCAGAGTCTGGAATTTGGTGGAATGACCAGCTCTGGAGTTTTAGAGGCTGTAGATTTAAAACCACAGAAATGCATGAAATAATCTAGGGGAGAGAGAGAAGGTACTAGGCCGCTCTTCGCTGTCAGAACAGTGGAAGTGTCGGTGCTCCAAAGCCAATGAAGAAAGTGCTTCAAGAAGGAAGGAGGGAAGACTTGTGTCAAATGCTGTAGGGAAGCCAAGAGAGATGAGGAATGAGAACTGACCAAGGAATTATTCACATGGAGTGAACACATGGAGACCTTGGTAAGAAAAGTGTCAGTGGTGTGAAAGGAAAGGAAGTCTAAATGGAGTGAGATCAAGAGAGACAAGGACATGAGGAAGTAGAGATGGTAATAGAGCTAAACTTGAGAAGTTTATTGAAAAAATATATCCCAAAGAAGAAAGACATGCTGCATGCCAGAGACCGAGGTGCATGTCTCTTAACTTTGAAAAACAAAATGGTTTTATACTCAGATGACACCTCACCATATAAGATGAATTATTACAGTTGACATCAGGAGCAAGTGTCCTTCAAGGATCTATCTTTACCCTCCTAATCCTTTCTTCTACTTCTGCTCACTCAGCAATTCTCCATAACCCAACTCACTCTCTTCTCTCCTCTCCTCTTCCTTTCTCCATCTTGGCCCACTGATTACAAGAATGATTACCTATCTCCTTACCACCCTCATCCTTCCAGATCAGGTGTTGCTTGTCCCTCTCAACCCTTCAAAAGGGACAGCTGTCACCAGTTTCAAAAATAACTCAAGGCAAAATTGCTCCCTTTCCCCAAACTAGCTAACCAGCCTGAGTTTGACCAAAATTGGTTGACAACTAGGCCTCTTGTCCTAGCCTGTTCCTTGAATCTCTGCTCATTGTGAGAAGATCACTGCTCTCTGAGAAGCTATCACTAAAATCTGATCTCTGGTAATAAGGCGAAGGGACTCCAGAACTGGGGGCCAAGGTTGGGATGGAAGAAGTGACCTCTTCTCTCAGTTTCCCCTGAAGGCAAGTGTGGGAGTTCTCCATCATGCTCCTTCCCTTCCAAGCTTACTTAGGTCCCTGTAAGTGAATGAACTCCAGGTTCCCATGGAATCTGAAAGGCAAACCTTGGTAGATGGGTTCTGGTCCTTTGGCTAAATTGTTTTACTGTCGCCGACATTTCTGTGAGGCTCAGAACCCTATGATACCTGATGACCACCTAGATTTCCTGGTATTGATCAGATTAGAAGGTCACTGAGACAATCCGTCTTCCAGGCACCTGATAGGAAAAGAAAAAGCAAATAAAGGAAAAAAAGGCAAATTTAGAGATACTGCAAACAGCCAGGAACACTTCTAGCCAGCGGTGTCCTTTCTGATGATGCTAAATGAGTTAAAAAGCCATTTCATCAGATCAGAGGGAAAATAGTGAGAAACCAAAACTGTGAGTCAATAGGCATTGATTTACCCCTGTTGTGTTTTAATGGAGTTTCAAAAGAAAAATTATGCCCCAGCAGAGGCACATCCCTACAGTGGCCAGCTTTCCTGGGAAGGTCAATCAAGAATCCCACAGATTAACTGCACAGAACTGGAGCGATATTTCTGTTTAAGCTTTATTGAAACAGAAATCTAAAGTTTTTGCAAATATAACATGTGTGACCAGGAAATTTGTCTTTTTAACTCATTAAATAGTTCATATTTCAGCTAAGTCCATAATAAGGGACTAGCTGAAGCAAAACCTAGAGTTATGAATTAGCTACAAATTCTACAAATCTTTTACATTGAGAAACAGGCTAAGACCTGAATATTTTGCCCCAAAATACTAAGACATTTTATGAAATTAAAAAAAAAGAAAGAAAGAAAAAAATCAGGATCATTTAAAATTACTCTATATCTGAGAAGAAAAATATGCAATTGAATCAGTGTTTTATACACCCACTATATTCATAAATTCTCAATAAATAAGTTCAGGGATTATGGTGCTAGCATATGATAAAAAAAATTACTCAGGTCCAAAAAGAACATAGCCAGTTTTATAGAAAGGAACTCTATCCCATTTAGAAATTACTGCTATGGACACTGGGCTGGTCAATAAGGAGACAGAGAGGCCAGAAACTGTGGGAAGAACACAATGCCAACAGCCAGTTCAGGGACCCCTGAGGGTGGAGGGTGGGGTAGAGAGAATTCCTGGCTTTTATTGCTTTCAGGGGATATCCCTTGCCTATTATTTTCTCTTTTATAGAGTTTTCCTTCTCCAGTTGAAATTTATTGGCTTCACAGCGACTTCAGATCTTCTTGAAGCTTCCTTAAGAGAATGTTGAGGCATAGTGATACCTCAAAGCACTCTCATAATTTTCAGAAAATGAGAAGGCCAAAGCTGTTAAGTCCAGCTTACAAGAACAAGTGCAGAATGAAACAGAAAATGTATTTCTACAAGCCCAGGGGCCAATGGCCAGCAGTCTGGGCTTTGCCAGGCTCTGTTACGAGAAACACTCACCAAGAGTGCTAACTCACACCAAAAACAATACATTCCAAAACTAACAGAGGAGGTCGGTGAGCGAGAAAATCTGGTCACTCAATAAACACCCTCCTCCTCTCGGAAGATGAGGAAGAGGAATTACAGAAAGGCAAAGGTGAGGATCAGTCAAATACCTAACTTTTGGTAAAACTTGAGCCAATACAAGGCTATTTAGGAAGACAGTCTCTGGGAGGAAAGTTAAGCTTTTCCCTACACTAGCTGACCAGTTCATGGGGAGGCTGATTCTCATTTCCAGTGATGTTGAAACACTTCTTCCAAGAAGTCTTTCCTCTGACAAAGGGGAAGGGAATTGTAGCAAGTCACTTCTAAAATCCCTGTCTTGGGCAAAATTATAATCTTGGTAAAATGCATCTTACAGGTTTTCTGATCCCTCCTCAATTCTAAGTGCTCTGTGTTTCCTATGACTACCACTCACATCTCCATTCCCAGGACCTTACTCAAGTGTGTCCACACCTCATACTCTAAATATTTCCTACCTTTTCTCTGCCATGGAAAATGTTTCTGTCCTATGTTCTATGTCCCTAGATCCTGTCTTCAACCAAAGTCACAATAAATTAGTCATACAAACAAATTAGCTAGCAGATCTGGTACACTATGTGTTACAGCTCAATATCTGTAATGTTGTCTAAATACTTGTTTTTGTCAAAAACCATTTGGTTGATCTAGGTAATCTTCAAGCTTTCCCCCAACTCTAATATAAAATTTTGCGGGTAACTCTGATCAGAAAAATTTAAAACCTTAGGCCAAGCTGGTTGGCAAGTTGACCTTTTGGAGCCCTTGGAATTAGACCAATTGTGTTGTTGCTTTTGGGTGTAAATATGTCAGATCGGATAGTTGCCTTTCAGTCAAAAAGCTTAATAGTAATTGTTAGAGGTTATTATTGAACACCTTGCTGTATATTGCATACCTTCGGTGAACCGAAGGTGACTCAGATTCTTTGCTCTTCCTCTCATCAAGAAATTAGTCTGTTTTTCCCTCTGACATTGAATCGCTGTGACTTTCTCTGATCAATAGAATATGGTGAAAACGACACTTTTCCAGGTCTGGCCTAGGCCCTAAGAGGTATGGAAGTTTCTGCTTTGATTCTTGTTGGAGCCCCAAGCCACTCTGTAAAGAAAAGAGGAACTCGCTACGGAGGCTACATGGAAAGAGGGAGGGAAAGAAAGAGAGAAAGAAACACAGAAAGACAGAGAGATTGATTTCCAGTCAGCTCCCATCTGTTCCAGGCATTTCTGCCGAGATATCAGACATGTGAGTAAAGGCATTTTGGACTTCCAGCCCTAGAAAGCCCCCAGATAACTGCAACTGCATGAATAACCCCAGACAAGACCTGCAGAAGAACCACCCACATGAGCTCAGTCCACACAGGGTTGTGTAAGCCACTAAGTTTCTGAGTGGTTTTTACACCACAACAGACAGCTGAGAAACATCCCTAAAAGCTGCCCTAATCCTGCCTTTGAACAAGGAAGGAATGGATAACAACAAAGAAAATTTTTAATAAAGTTCCTAAATTATTATCCCAGCCATTCTGCATTCCAGTAGACACTTACTCCTTCCTGGATAAATAGCACATCCTTTATAAAGTTATTCAGCACTTTCTCAACCAGACACATGTCCTATCTGTTGCCATCCTTACAGTCATAAAGTGTAAGCTCCTGCTGGACAGGAGCTAAGAACTCTACCAGGTCTTTCCCAAAGGCTTTTCAGCGGTAGCAACTTCAGCAGGGGGCTTCAGCAATGCTCAGCTCTGTTTTCCGTAAGTCTTGCTTCTTTTCCACGCTGAGCAGTCTAGAAATGGAGCCTCAGAGAGAAACTCGACTCTGGAAGCCTAGTGTCGTCCTTCTGACGTGAAAGAGCCCTGAAACCCTAAGCCACACTCCACACGCTCCTCTCAGCGACAACGCGCCTTCCGCTGTACCCACAGGCTTAGTCTCCAGCACTTCGTAGCAGTTGGTTCTGAGGCTGGTTATTCCTAAAGGGATTTTAAATTCCTCTGTTGTGTATTCATGTGTGACAAACTGCTGACACCTGCGTGGAGAGTCCCACACCAGAAGCTTGTGTTCAAAACTTGCCATCCTACGCAGAAGAGTCATCCTGAAAGAATCCATGGATAAAAAGAGATTACAGTGTGCTTGTTTGAAATGCTTAGGGGTTTAAAAACCTTTGCCAGAATGCCACTAGGCCCCTCGGGATCTTTCAGATGTCAAAGAAAAGTGATTTAATTTTTTTCATGAAAGTTTCAAAGTTAAAGTGGTATGAATTTCTTTGGGGTAAAAAATATTCCATTTTTACTTTGCATTGTTGGGACTTTTTTAGAACATAGGTATTATTTGAGTAGTTAAAAATACAAGTATGATCAACAGAGAAATGATTTCCAAAAATATCCATATCAATACTGTTTTCATTCTGCCTGAAACAGTCATAAACAAGTCAGGAAACTATGATGTGCCATGATGGGGTTAGAAAAGCCCATTGCATATGTCAACAAGGGACTAATATTGTCATACTTTATCTTAATTCAACAACGATTGATTTATAAATGCACTAGTATAAACACATCATGCCCTTTTCTGGGCACTGCATTAATCCCCACATCAAACATCAAACTCTTAAACTAAATAATGGAAAATGCCAGTGTCTGTTTGGGATGCCAACTTTCCCCCATAAAATGGTATCTGAAAGTCAAAAGCCAAGCATGCTCTTTAAGTCCTCTCTACCAGCCTGACCTTGTGCTTGAAATTCCCGCCAAAACCGTTCTCTGGTTTAAACTGTTGTGTTGCCTACAGGAGACCTCTTCCAAATACAAACAGTGGTGTTCTTAAAGGAGTAACCATTAACCTGGCAGAAACAATGGTTTTACCTAATTAAACCATGATAATGCAAGGCTCAACCCTAAATAAATAATGGCCACTGTTAAGGTAACACTAACACGTTACTACTAATGTTCTCATGTTGCTATTAATAATAATGATCGTGACTATCAGCACAACTTATTGAGCACACGTAACAAACTGGGCCCACTAGTTAGTACTTGACACACATACTTCTGGTGCTAAGACAACACTACAAAGTAATACTTTTCCCATTTCAGAGGTTAGAAAGCTGAGACCACAGCGCTAGGTGATTCATCCAAGGTGGCATAGCTCCTCAGAAACAAAGTCAAGATTCCAACAAGAGTTGTCTAAAGCCAAGGCCCACGTTCCTTCTCTACTCGTGACATGGAAGACCAGGTGAGTGCTGGAGCTACGACAAGTTATAGAGCTAGAGGGTGGATGAGAAAATTCCCCTTGCTCTGCTGTATTCCTGCCATCTAGAGCTGGTGGCAGGAGTAGGCCATGGCAGTTGCTGACTCCACACGCAGTGCTTCTCCTACAGGGGCCTCCTCACAAGTCCTGGCCCTTGGCCAAGCCTCTGATCTATCTCACCCTCCCCTGGTGTCCCTGGTCTAATTATAGCTCCTAGAAGACTCACCAATTCAGACAATAATCACAACATCCTGTTGAGTTCAAACAAAATGTATTTTAAAAAACAAGGATAATTGAACTGCAAGGTGTTTCATAAATATTTTGAAAAATAATAGCTCCTTAAGCTCATACAATGGGTCCCCTTCCTTTTTAAAGAACTTTATAACTATTTACTAATCGGTGCTTTACTATAATAGTAAAAGTCATATAACCTATAGAAGCAAATAATGTCTTAAGGTAAAGCCATTCTGACTCTTGCCTGACAGCACAGGGTTCTGACTCTCATTTTCTGGGGAGTAGCCCCCTGAGCACTCCTGAGCAATCAGGTTAGAGCAGAGTGAGGAGAGAATATAGACTGGAAGTTCATGGAAATTTTTTCCATCCAGTAGCCACACTGCTCACAAGACTCTTGTTTTGATAAGATGTTCCTTCAGCTCTATCATTTGCTATTTTGAAAGGTGGCTTCTATCAATTACAATGATGTGGTACATGATGTATGGGAGAGGTGAAGTCCCATGAACTATTATATACAAGAGTTGGCTTCACAGAGGATAAAAAACTAAGCTAAGAGTAAACACATGGGGATTTGCTGCCAAAGAGCCTTCTACAACCTAGAAGACTTGCTTGCCTTAGACAAGCAAATAACATTTCCCTGGTTCTGTGCTGGCTTCTGTATGGAACCACGGCCAATTTCATCTATTGTTTCATTGTAACATGTTTGCATGGTTAAAGAACATAACATTTCTCTATTAATTTCTCTGTGATTTGGAGACTTCCTTTAAGGATTTCCAGATGACCATTATTTGCACAAAAACTTGGTCTCTCAGGGGCACAACTTTAAAACTGACTCCAGAGAAATACATGTGACCCTTCTTGGGTCCCTAAAGCTGATAGACACACAGGTATGATCTAAATTCAACAGAATTCACAGAAATGTGACCACATGCGACTTTCAAGGAACCAACTGTCAGAGCTGGTTAAGAAAGAGACAAAATTCAGCCAACAAATCTCTTTTATTTTTATTGTTAGTCAAGTACAGTTGTCTCCATTTTCACCCCACCATGGCCCCCCACCCATCCCCACCTCCCCCTAGAACTTACCCCCTTTACCTTTGTCCATATGTCCTTTATACATGTTCCTTGATGAACCTTCGCCTATTTTCCCCCCATTATCCCTCTCTCCCCTCCCCTCTGGTCACTGTCAGTTTGTTCTTTATTTCCATGTCTCTGATTATATTTTGTTTGCTTGTTTGTTTTGTTGATTAGGTTCTACTTATAGGTGAGATCATATGGTTTTTGTTTTTAACCAGCTGACTTATTTCACTTAGCATAACGCTCTCCAGTTCCATCCATGCTGTTGCAAAGGATAGGAGTTCCTTCTTTCTTTCTGCTGCATAGAATTCCATCGTGTAAATGTACCATAGGTTTTTTTATCCACCCTTTTACTGGTGGGCATTTAGGTTGCTTCCAGCACTTGGCTATTGTAAATTGTGCTGCTAGGAACATTGGGGTGCATAGCTTCTTTCGAATTGGTGTTTCACAGTTGGATAGACCTTAAAAATTTTATAGACTCCTTAAGGCTTAGTTATTTCAATGACCTAAACAACAACAACAAAAATCTAGTATGGAACATTGGTTCTCTGTTGGCTTGAGGAAGATGATTAATCAACATTCTGGGAGCTTCTCCTCTGTTCTTATTCTTCCTTTGGCCAAGAAGAACCCATTTCTCTTCAGGGATTCTTAGACATTGTTACAGACTGAATGTTTATGTACTCCCAAAATGCATATGCTGGAGATTCAACTTTCACTGTGACTGTATTTGGAGGTGGGGCCTTTATGGAAGAAATTAAATGAGGTCACAAGGGTAGAGCCTTGATCTGTCAGGATTAGTGTACTTATAAGAGACCGCAGAGGGCTCGCTCATTGGCTCTCTGCCAAATGCAGACACAGTGAGAAGGTGGCCATCTGCCTTCATCAGGAACCCAATCAGTCGGCATCTTGATTTTGAATTTCCAATCCCCAGAACTGTGAGAAAATGTACTCTGTTGGTTAAGCCCCAGTCCATGATATTTTGTTACGGCAGCTTAGGCAGACTAATACAGACACCAAATTAAAAAGAAAGTATTCTACTGGTTTGATGAGAACCATATGACAAAAAAATATTTGCAACCTAAAATCTACAACAGAACTTGATTGTATAGTTTTGTTTTTTGTCTTGTTTTGTTTTGTTTCCAGTTCAGCTTCCATGGCAGAGTCCAGTTAAAGATCCTGGAGAATTATGACATCACAAAAGGACAACTTGATTTTTTTTAATTGCCTTGTATGTTTAATTTGTTTTAATAAAAGAATTTCCCACAGAACTAACTGGCTGGCTTATCGGTACCTAAAGCTACAGTGGACTTTCTAGGTCCCCACAGAAATCCTAATGTGTCAAAGACAACACTCATCAAATATGCCATGAGCTCCTCTATATTTCCTAGCTTCTATTCAGGTACACTTGGAGTCACATGACAAATTCTAGCTGAACAACTCTGAGTGGAAAGGCATGTCACTTCCAGGATAAGGCTCCTCGTTTGCTTCCATTTTCCCACCCACAACCACCACGGAGGCCACACACTGCAGACTCCACAGCTGCAAGATGGACAGGGAAGTAAGCAACAAACAATCATTTATCTGGTAAATCCAGGAGATTTCAAGGTTTTATTTGTTGTGGCAGCTAGGACTATTTACCCTAATACATCTTGGAATTCTCATTCCTACAGAAGACTTTGTGACTTCAATGTTGTTTCAAGCTTGAATGTAGACTTGAAACTGCCTGGCAGGTTGTGATAGACCATCAGCAACTGAACATGGAGGTCACATGGCCAAGCAAGTGTCAATGTCTGCATAGAAACCACTTATTAAACTCCTATAGTCCTGACCTGAGTTACATGATGTGGAGCAACAAGAGGGAAAAGGTCACAGCTTAGACTCTCACAATGCTCGCAGGGATGTCCCCAGTGTGGGTTTAGACTCCTGCCTCTCCTACCCAGGGTGCTACTAGTGTACCGGGGCTGTGTTGCTTAAGAAAATACATAATTATTCCACATTGAGGTTTTATACATACCTAGAAGCATGATCACATGAACCAAGGGAATAAGAAATGATGATTTAATTAATGCCATGGGTTTCAATTCCAATTACAGCAATAAAACTCATGATTTGGTTTACAACAACTTTCTCATCCACAACCATGCCAAAATGCTTAGGGGCTATAAGACTAATTTAAAATAGTCAAAGGAAATAATGCTAATGAAAACCATAAGCTAGAACTAGGGTGATGGTTAGATTGTCATCTGAGCCAGCACATTCATTCCCTTATTTTATTCCAAAAGACCAGGAACTTTCTTTTATCATTCATACTCTTCTTACTAACAGGAAAACTGAGGGATAGGGAAGCTATCTGGGCAGGAAACATGGAAGACACACTAGACCGAAACCCAAGTGGACCACTGAGTTTATTTGTGGTCTGTGCTCCCTCCCAGTCCCCATGTTCTTTCCCTTTGTCCCTTCCCATTGGCATTCTCAGATGTCCCTTTCCAGTTCTCGAAAGATAAACAGTTTATTGTTGTTTCTTGGCTTTGCCTCTCTTGCTTACATGACATCTGCCTGTTGCCCTTGAGTTGCTGGGAAACCAGGAGCACTGCCTAGTGACCTTCTTCCACTGGTTGCTTCCAGTGGCTGCTCTTGAAAGGAAAAGAGAGAGAGAATGAGGGTGATTTATTTCATGGATCTTGCCCCTCTATGACCCAATGAAATTCTACTCAACTTGTCAAGAGCATGAACTAACATAGCAGTTTGTCAAGGCTATGAACTGATTGGTTCATATTAGGCCAGCTCTCTCTCCTGGAGCCTTCCTTTACTCAGAATAACTTCTTTTAAATTGCCAATCGATTCTTCCAGCTACCATAACAAGCACTTCATTTGCCTCCTCAGAATGTCACAAAACAGAAAAAAATCTGGTTAAAGAATGCTAAGGAAAATACTACTGAGCACTTGGGTCAAACACGGTTTTATTTTATATAACTTTATTCATCTAATTAATTCATAGCAAGATTATGAAATATAAACATAGGTATGATATTTGTCCAGATATGGCATGTAATAAAAGTCATCATTATGTGACATTAACACTAAAATATTATCTTTTTTATAAAATGTTTCTCAGAGAATTCAGTTCTTCAATCTTTGCAAAATCCCGTAATGTCATGAAATCTAACACTGAATGTAAAAGCAGTTCTCCATTTGCAGCATTCCAAAATATGCCAGATGGAATTAACATTAACCCTAACATAAGGAAGCTTATTTTTATGTCTGTTTTCTCTATATAAGCAGATGATAACTTATTTTCACCAATTGTTTAAAAGTGAATTACATTGAGGGAGATTAGGATGAACACAAAATCAAGCATTAGAACAACTGCATGCTACACCTGGCTTTGTACTGTGGCCTGCTCTGTCACTTGAAAAAGTCACTTAACCCCTCACCGGCCCACTTCCTCATCTATAAAATGAGAAGCACATTTCTTCTTAAACACACAATTTAGTATCCATGCCACTGATCATCCCTTTAGAACATGTTCCATTTCTCTTACATCTCCATCTTCCCATCATCCAATAATCAATGATCAGTCACCTACCTAATATCAGACCCTGCTGAGTACCAGGGATACACCTTGTAAAACATTACCTTCATCTTCAATGAAACCATAATTTTGTGTGGGAACAGCCATGGAAACAAGTAACTCCAATGCAATGTTATCATTGCTATAATAGGGAGAGGGTCCAAGTGCCAAAAGAGAACAAATAGGGGAATTAGGGTGATCAGAAAAGACTTCAGAGATGATGTAAAATCTGATTGGTGCCTTGAAAGGTGAATATTTCATATATTTGCATAACATTCTCCTCTTTACTCGTCACTAAGTTAATGGCTATTTGGTCTTTCATGACATCTTTAAAACCAGTGCTCCAGCCAGCTTGACCATGTTCCTGAATAAAACTTCCTACTGACCAGCTGCCAAAGTAAAATCCACATTTATATCTCTTTCAGGGTGAGAAGGCACCCAAAACCCACACTACATCTCTCTTTTCATGTGATAAGGAATCAGAAGGATTAAATGAAGTTGAATGTGGAAGTGGTCCAAAGATACAAATAGAGTCAGCTGATGCCATCCAAAGAGCCAACAGTCCCCCAGCCTCATTTAGAAGACTCCACCTTTAGAAGTCTGTGGATATCCTGCTTCCTCTAGCTTAGATACCCAAACTCCTATGTAAGGAATTCTAGTCAAAGAATTAAGCTTCCGTGTCTCTTTGGAGATATTCGTAACCTATGAGAACAGGTATGGACACACATGTGACATGTTGGCTCCAGCATCTCTATTAGGACACGCATAGCAGTACACTCCAACCTGCCTCCATCAGTACAAGCATAGCAGTGCATTCCAGCCAATCCAAGTAACCAGCTTCTTCATGGGAGCAACTGCATCGGGATACTATTAGCATGCAAAGAGTCACAAGGTGGTGTGGCAATGTGCCAAAGTGAATGCAGTAAAACCTTAAAGATGTGCACAATGAGACACTCCAGTGTGGTCTTAGATAAAATGAAAACTAGCCCATTTATATAAAAAATAAATCTTTAAGTCTGACAAGAGTTTATCCAAAGTGGGAATTCTTACACAGTGTTGGCAAGGTTGTGGGAGATTAAAACCCTTTGGGAAGCAGTTTCTTCACCGGCATCCGGAACTTGAAAACATTCATTCTCTGGGACACAGCTTCTGGGATGTAACCCTACTTACAGAAAAATCTTTAGGTACGAAGGTGATCATCACTGGGTTGTTTATGGTAACAAATCATGCAGTAAAATCCAAAAGTTTAACAATAAGAGAATGGTTTACTAAAGCCAGTGTACATTTATATCTTAGTATACAATAGCTTCACTAAGCAAATCTTAACAAAGAATTTATAAGCCCTTGGAAAATACATAGTGTACACTATTAAAGGAATGAAGTAAATGGCAAAATTGAATAAACAGTTGACTGTTAGATCACAATCATGCTTGAAAAATACATATAGAAAGAAAACATTGGCAGGAAATACACCAAAAAACTCAGTGGCTGTCTGTGAGTGAAATTAACTGACTGACATTTATATTATTTTACTTTTAATATTCCCCATGCTTTCTCTAATGAGGTTCAAGAAATAAAATTAAGTGCCTTGAATGCAGTAACCTGAAATGGCCCTTTTTAGGTATGGCATTAGATATTCACAGATCCCCAGACAGCCAGAGAGATCAGTGACCAACATGAGCCAACACAAAATCCAAAAAGATGTCAGTGACCTGAACAGCTATGGGAGGCACGGTGACATAAAACAGAAAAGTTCGATTCCCAGAACTTATGAGTAATAAGAAGATAAATACAGAGAAAAATTGCCATTAAAAATGCGCTCATCTTCTAAATAGTCTGCACAGTAGATGAATTCAGAACTTTGGTTTAACCAAAGGGCTAACTCAATTAATTCAGCAAATCTGGACTGAGAACTTGCCATACGCCATGTGTCTGGGACGCAAAGATAACTATGGCATGTCCCTGCCTTCAAGAAGCTTAGTTTCTTGTTGGGTCAATGCTATGGCTTTCATTGTATCTGGATTTAATTACTGCAGGTGCCTTTGCCAAAAAATTGCCTAAAGATAAGAAATTTTAAAATATTTCATTTGGACTAGTGGGAAAGAAGGAAGATTAAATTCCAAGGACTGGCTGATGAAAAAGATTAAAATTAGACAGTAGAGAGTCAAGTTAAAAGTTCAATAATTCATGCTGAGATCCCACAGCTGCTAACACCAACACAAGATGCAGGAAGAAGTCAGCAGGCCAGAAGAGAGTCAGCGGGTCACGGCCATTTGTTGGGTGCCCACTGGAGCCAGAAGCATCGTAAAGGCACTGTGAACCAGTGCGCAAACCCAGCACACGAGGAATGTCCGACCTTCTCCCACAAGAAGATTCTGCACAGACTAGGGAAACAAAACACACAAAAGGAATAAAGAAAACTCACATAAATTCCACTTGTCAATAAATTCAAATTAAACAATAATACAGGGGAATACAGAGAGCCCCACCCAGAACAGGGAACATAATCAAGGGTGTGAATCACACAATATTCACTGGAAAGATGTATCTGAAGCTGCATTCTGAAAGTAACGGGGGCCATTGACAGAGAAGAGAGAAAGGAATGGCACTTGACGGAAGGGGAATAAAAAGGGATGACATGCAGAATAAGGCCCAGAGGATGAGTGTGACTTCATTTCCGACTCTGATTGTACCTGGGAGCTTTCTAAACACATCCCTGCCCAGAGATCCTGACTTTGTTGAACTGGTCAGGGCCCAGGCATTAGTGTTTTAAAAAAAATTAACACAAGCAGTCCTGGTGTTCAGCCGATGATGAGGACCCTGGTAAAGGAACCCCGTAACTGTTTCCCATGGTTTAAGAGAGATTACTTCAATATCACCACAGATGGGAGGAGAGATGGGCAGGGGCTAACATCTTCTGAGTGCTCTCTCTGCACCAGGCACTCTGCATGCAGTGTGTCACTTCCCACTATAACCAGTATTAAGTAGACATTATTATCTCAGTAAGGGAACTTACGCCCAAAATTATTCTGTGTTGATGAGCAGCCAAGCCGGAATCTGGCTTTGCAAGAATGACCTAATGGTTGTTCTTGGTGGACGTCTAAATGGATGTGAGCAAACAGTATACAAACCAACATTGGCTCAAATTTCTAAACAAGAGTTCCAACTTTTGACCTATTCTCATGATGCAGAAGTGGCATGTGATTTAACTAAGGTATTTACCTAACAACAAAATTGGTGCTCTTAACAGTAATCAGACAGGTGGGTCAACATCGGGTGTTTCTAGAAAAATCATATCTATTCCTTTGACTCTTCTCAGATAGGATTTTATCAGAAATGTAACAGAAAAGAAAATATATCCTATTGTACTTTGTTTTGAAATAGGAAATATAACTGCTTTATAATTTAGGGGAAATTGTTTACCATCCATTGTTTCTCTGTTCACATTTAAAGAAACATTTTCCTTTCATCCTTTCAGAGCTTGTCTGAAAAGCACTGTCCCCTCTACCTGATGCCAAGTATGATCTAGAATAATAGGATTTATATGTCAATGGAAATCATAAATTAATAATCTGAAGGGTTTCTCACGCTCATTTGTTAAAGATCGTGATCAACTTGGAAAGGTTTCTGTGGAGAGAACCAGCCGTTCAAAACAGTAAATTTGTTTAAAAAAATAAAATTGAGGACATTTTAGGTAACATTCCCCTCTACTCAGGGATAAGTAAAAGACTCCAATTTAGAAAATGAAAATGTAGCTGTCCCAACGAGGAAGATGGGAAAGCATCCTATCAGCATTGAGCAGTGTCGCTGTGAATAAGTTAAGCGCGTCATTTGCTTTGTGATTCTTTAGGAAACTGGAAACTGGATCTTTTGAGAGGCTCTAGGTTTAGGCATAAACTGAGCCAATTTATCTGAATGACAATTTGCAATATATTGCCAACTGGAAACCCAGCTGATTTCTCCTGTCCTTGAAACACGTTAACTTTGCAACTTCAACTACAAATATCATGTGAACTTTAAACATTTTCCACTCTACCTTCTTCTTAGAAAAACAATCTTATCACTTGAAAACCCTGAATCCCCTGTTAAAATTTTAAGCTCAATCTCAGCAACTACTCTTTCTGAAATATTCACTCATTTATTAATGAAATGTGCTCATATTTTTAAATATCAAGCTTTTAACGTCCCTCTTTCTATCATAAATGGCATCATTTATTTTTAATTGGCATCCAAGCTTCATTTCGTTAATTGGGAGCTTTAGATTTGGCTTGAATTCTTCTCTGGGGACACTCAGAGATGCTCTAGTGAAAGTCTCTGAAAGAAAATATCATCTAGAAATTTCCCTGAGCTATCCCTCTTTTTCATTTTTTTTAATGAATCTATTGGGGTGACCCTGGTTAACAAAATTATATAGGCTTCAGGTGAATCCTACAACCCATCAACTGTACACTGTATTGTGTGTTCAGCACCCCAAGCCAAGTCTCCGTCTATTGTCTTTTATCTTCCCTATGTTCTCCTCAACCCCCCACAACCCCCCTCCCCTGGCAGTCACCACACCACTGTCCCTGTGGGTGAGGTCTTTCTCTTTTTTTCTTTTTTGCTCAATATCTACATCCCCACACCCAGCCCGCACCCGACCACTCTCAGCCTGCTCTCTATCTGAGTCTGTCTCTATTTTGCTTGTTAATTCATTTTATTCATTAGATTCCACATATGAGTGAAATCATATGGTATTTGTAGTTCTCTGACTGGCTTATTTCACTTAGCATAATGTTCTCCAGGTCCATCCATGCCGTCACAAAGGGTAAGATTTCCTTCTTTTTAATGGCTAAGTGGTTTTCCATTGTATGAACGTCCCACAGTTTTTTTATCCACTCATCTACTGATGGGCACTTGAGCTGCTTCAAAATCTTGGCTACTGTGAATAACGCTGCAATGAACATAGGAGTGTGTATATTCTTTCAAATTAGTGTTTTGGGTTTCTTCAGATAAATTCCAATATGTGGAATCACTGGGTCATAAGGTAGTTCCCTTTTTATTATTTTGAGATAACTCCATACTGTTTTCCACAGTGGCTGCACCAACCTTCATTCCCACCAATAGTGCACTAGGGATCCCCTTTCTCCACATCCTAGCCAACACTTGCTGTTTGTTGATTTATTGATGATTGCCATTCTGACAGGTATAAGGTGATATTTCATTGTGGTTTTAATTTGCATCTCTCTGATAATTAGCAATGTTGAGCATAATTTCATATGTCGATTGACCATTTGTATGTCCTCTTTGGAGAAGTGTCTGTTCAGGATTTTTACCCATTTTTTTAATTGACTTCTTTTATTTTGGGGTGTTGATTTTTATAAGTTCTTTATAAATTTTGGATATTAACCCCTTATCAGATGTATTAATATCATTGGCAAACATAGTCTTCCATTCAGTGGGTTGTCTTTTCATTTTGTTGATGGTTTCCTTTGCTGTGCAAAAAACATTTTAGTTTGATATAGTCCATTTGTTTATTTTTTCTTTTGTTTCCCTTGCCCAAGGAGATGTATTAGAAAAAAGATTGCTATGAAAAATGTCCAAGATTTTACTGCCTAGGCTTTCTTCTAGAATTTTTATCATTTTGAGTCTAACATTTATATCTTTAATTCATTTTGATTTTATTCTTATATGTAATGTAAAAGGGTGGTCTAGTTTCATTTTTTTGCACGTATCCATCCAATATTCCCAACACCATTTATTGAATAGACTATCTTTAACCCATTGTATGTTTTTTCCTTTTTTGTCAAATTTAATTGACTATAATGGCATGAATTTATTTCTGGGCTCTCTATGATGTTCCATTAGTCTATATGTCTGTTTTTATGCCAGTACCATGCTATTTTGATTACTATGGCCTTATAATATAGTTTGATATCAGGTGGCGTGATTTCTGCAAGTTTGTTCTTCTTTCTCAAGAACCTGTTGCTATTCTAGGTCTTTTGTAGTTCCATATAAATTTTTTTTGGAATATTTGTTCTAATCCTGTGAAATACACCATTGGTATCTTCATAGGAATTGTACTGAATCTGTAGATTGCTTGGGGTAGTATGGATATTTTGATGATGTTAGTTTTTCCTATCCATGAACATGGTATTTGCTCTTACTTATTTGTATCTTCTTCAATTTCTTTCTTTAGTGTCTTGTAATTTTCTGAGTACAGGTCTTTTACATCCTTGGTTAAATTCATTCCCAAGTGTTTTATTCTTCTTGATGCAATTGTGAATGCAATTTTTTTTTAGTTTCCTTTTCTGATAGCTCATTATTGGTGTATAAAAATCTCTGAGGTATCTTTAGAAGTAGCTTACTGCCCTTTGTCAGGGAAACTTACCCTCTGGATCTCCTGAATTACCTGAAAGGGTACTTTTAGGATGGAAAAGTCTTGCTAACTTATAACATGTAAAATTGGGGCTTCCCCATAGGTCAGCCTAGAAAGGCTGCTCTGAAAAAGATAAAGGACTTAGTGGAGCTATGGGAAGAAGACAAAGTTATCTTCCCTGCTGGGGAAATGGGCATCACTTTATATAACAGCTGTAAATTCCATTTATTTCCATTTCACTCCCTATATCTCTCATCATTATACACTCTGTCCTTCATTTCAAAATGTGAGAAAAGGGGAAGTGAATGATGATAAAATAGTGCAAAGTTTACATAATCAAAGGCAGAACTCAAACCATAAAAAAAGTTGCTACAGTAAAACCACTAAACCCCAACTGGAGAAAAACACCACCAAGAGATGCAAAGTCTTCACCTAAATTTAGTTTGTTGAAATGAAAGTGTTTTTGGAAGGGAAACCAGGTCAGAAGATGATCTCACATGAGGTTCCAGGGGTCAGAGACCCCTAATATCTGGAAGAGGCTGCCATCAGCAGACCACAACATGCAAAGCTCTGTGCCCAACATACAGCCGAGACTTTTCCTTTCCCAACCAGCTGTGCACATGCGGTGTTCTTTCTTTCCCTTTTTCCTTTCTTAAAGTACTACTTTCCACAGAAACTAGGTGTTTAGTAATCTTTCCTTCACTGCAATTCAATGTTTTGCAATAAACACTTATTGAATTAAAAGTTCTAAATGGAGGCTGGGCTATCAACACAGGTCTTTTCTCTGCAAAAACAGCACTGGGGAGACCTTTTTCCACACATACAGACCTGTTCTGCACAACTACTAGGTGGGGATTTTTGCAACAAATTGATGGTTAGTTTGTCATGTTTTAAACATGTTTTCTATTGGATATATCGCACTCAAGTACCATATGTCAGTAACTTATATGTTAGTCATTGTTTATTTATTCATTTATTCATTCATTCACTCCCTCATTCATTTATTCATAGACTTGTGCTTGTTTCTGAATAGGCCTTACCCACCATGGTACAAAATTCAGAAAGCACACAAGTTAATGAGAAAAGCACATCTTCTCCCACTGTCACAACCACTTTCACCAGTTTTGTGTTTTCCTAGAAAAAGTCTATGCATGTTACATAGACACATTATATTCTTTTGCTCCTAAGAAATATTCCACATGTATTATCTGTTCTAAGTTAAAAGAAAAATGTTTAACAATATCCCTCAGACAGCATTCTATCTCAGTATATATATAAGGGTATATAAACTTCAGTTTTAAAAATAGTTTGATTTAAGGTGATTGTGGAACATCAAAAAAGAAATATCTTGTAAACAAGGAAAAATACTGCTTGAAAGATTTCATTGTCATCGGCCCAGGGGGATTGTTGGAACCACTGGGGCGGATAAGATCGTCTGGGGAGTGTGATGTGGACAGAAAAGCAAGAGCAAAAGGGACATCTACTTTGGGGGAAACATGAAAGAGGAGTGGCTAATGACTGTCAGCCATGAAAGAAAAACTTGTGATGTCAGGTGAGATCCACGAATCTTGAGATTCTGACCACAAACTCAGAAAAACGGAAATTTGGAGCAATCAATCCAATAAAATGGTTCAGACAAAATGTCAGGTTAGGATGAAATCTATAAAGGAAAAAATAATAGTTTGGGTTGCATAAAAAGTTCCTGCCTGAGAAATATCTATAAATATATCATGAGCAACAGACTAGGAAAAAACTGAGTATTAGTCTTTTGAACTTGTTATATTATGAGGTGATACTTAACAGTCAAAGCCTTTTCTTCTTATTCTAATACCAAAAAAAAAAA
>VMDR010013816.1:0-24439 GCA_007922815.1 Macrotus californicus | reverse complement strand
CTTCCACTCAAAATACTTGGTTCACAGAAAACTTGAAAAATTTATACATAGATATCTTAAAACTTCTTTGGTATTTGTGAATGAGTTTTTTTCTAATTTTGTTGTTTCTGATTGGCTATTATTTTATGTAAAAATGTTATTTATTTTGTATGTTGGTTTGGTATTCAGCAAGCATGCTAAAATTTTTATTAGCTTTAATCGTTTGTAGATTCTCTTAGATTTTTAATGTAGACAATCATATCATCTAGAAATAAAGAGAAATTTATATGTTTCTTTCCAATCCTTTACCTCTTATTTCTTTTTCTTGGTTTATTGTATTGGCTATAAATCAATGATAATTGTTCTTGTCTTATTCCAGTTTTTAATGGGAATAGTTTTAGAATCTCACCATTAACCATAATGTTTGCTGTGGATTTTTTAGAAGTATCCCTGATCAGATTAAAAAATTCCTGTCCCCTAGTAATAATCTACTAAGAAGTTTTTTTTTCTTTTTAATCTCAAAAGAATACTTAATATTACTAAATGCATTGTTGCACCTATGTGAGAGCCTGGTGGAACCACAAAACAGAGGAGGCCTGGCTGTATCCCTGAGTTACCACTTGGAAGTGAGCTGCCCAATAGCATAATCCATCCCCATCAACATAAATTTTTATGGTGATAAGCCACTGAGATGTGAGGATTGTAACAGTGACTGGTGTTAGAGTGGCTAGATAGCCCTAACATATGGTCCAAGCTGGAATCCAGCCCAAGAAGCCAAGAAAGTAAGATTTCCTGAGCATTTGAGACATGAGTAGATGAAAGTAATTGCTTGTACATTCCTCAGGATTACTCTAACACACAAAATGGCCATTTATCACAAAATAATGTTTAAAGTCATGTTGGTTTTTTGTACTATGTGTATAAACTAGTTTTACAACTGGTGAATTAGAGTTCTACATTAGAATAGAGATGAAAATCATATATATGACTTAGAGTTCTACATTAGAATAGAGATGAAAATCATATATATGACTTTTCATATATGAAATCAAAGAATTGTCACTGAATCCAACAAGGGTTGGGTAGAGGGGTAGTGATATATTTAGTGTTCAGACACTTCCTAAAACAGCCAAAGATTCTTTTTTATATGATTGCTGATTATAGTTTTGTTGTTAGAATTAATGGCCCTATTGTTACAGAACAGATCTGGGGTGGGGGGCGTGCAGGTGAACAATATACTTTACCGCATGGACCCACAACTTGTGGTCCGGGGGCCCCTCTCCCTCGTACTAGGTTCGCCTTGCCCTCTGCCAGGGAAAGACGTCTCTCAGTGCCAGAGATTAGTGAAAAGGAAAGGCTTACACTTTCCCTTGTTCACTTTCCTACAGAGTGTGAAGTTTTAACCTTCCCTGGAATCCTCAATTTCTTTTTCAGAGCAGATACAGAGCAATGTTGAAAACACAGACAGAGTTCTAGAAGAACAGCACACAGGTAGTGGCATTCTCTTGTACCAGTATGTCCACTGGTGCCTCTGCAGAGAGATGCTCTTTCAAGCCCAGTATCTTGTCAGAGGCATGCTCCTTTCAGATCCAGTCTCAATGGCAGAGACATGCTCCTTTGCCTCAGGCTGAAACACTCACCAGCTTTGAATGACCCTTCCTGGGTCCCTAGTGACAAAGGCATTCTCTCCCCATCCAGTTACAGGCGACCTTTCCTGGGTCTTACTGCTGACTAGGTCTTCAGATTCAGAGGATTTCTGATCAGAAACAGAACCAGTGGCAGAGACTTGCTCCTTTCCCATAAAACTAGAAAACGAGTAGTTGAGGTTTCCTTTCCTCCAGGTTTAAAATTTTCACAACCTTTCCTACATAGTTTTATCCATCCAGATTTAACCATAACTCACTTTTAATCCCTATTCCTTCCCCACACTGGGAAGGACTATACTTAAACTCAGTACTTAAACCAGCATCTGGCAGCTAAAAGTCCCCAGCCCTATAGGTACCTTCCACTAAAAGTCCCTAGATTCACAGGGACATTCTGCAGCTTTCTGAAGTTTAGATCTTGCAAACACTCTGTGAATCAATGGTCACTCTTGGACCCCAGTTCATGACCTTCAGAACCAGAGCCCTCCCTATCGGAACCACTTGCACAGAGAACCTGATTGGTGTCGTGCCCACACAGCAGCAACACACAGCCCATAATCTGAAGAGAACCGTCAGCCCACCACCTTGCCCAGTCCCAGGATGGTGGAACTCTCACATGACCCATCATCCAAGATGGCAGTGCCCATGCACATTGGGTTGTCCAAGATGGCAACACACATACATGACCCGTCCTTCATGGTGGGGCACTCACCTGGCCCATCCTCCATTGTACCCAAAATGGCGGCGCACCCACATGGCTTGGTATCCAATCCCCAACATACACACAGGGTTGGCTTACAGAGCTTAGGGGTTTGCTTCCTCCCCAAACCTGAGCACAGGTTCCCCTAGTGCCACCTGGCCTCACCAAAACTGTAAGTGAGCAGACAGGGGCAATCTGGAAGCAGCCTACTAACCAAACCATTGTCTACAACTCCATTACTCCAAAACATTGTTCAGAAACAAATTTTCAACCAAACCATTTCACTTCTCTGCTCCCTTCCCAGATCCATTTCCTTTTCACCTTTCTGGGCTTGATTGGGGTGGCTGATGCCCTCAGGAGGAGGGCAGAGAAATTCTCAGAGGCTGGGGAAATCCCAAAGTCCCACTCTCCCACACCTGAGGGGGTCAGTCTTCACTGGGTCCTCAATTATTGTCCCATCTGGGTCACCAAAAAAAAAACTGTTACAGAACAGACCCGGCCAGGGGCAGGGGGTGAATGATATACTATTACCAAATGGACCCCCCTTGTGCTCCAGGGGTTCCCCACCCCGTACTAGGTTTGCCTTCCCCACCACCAGGGAGAGACATCTCTCAATGCCAGAGATTGGTGAAAAGGAAAGGGATTATTTATTTAAAGAGTTATACAAACTTAAGAGTAATGACTTAATGTCTTCATTGAGATCCCAAAGTCCTTTAGAACACCCACAAATGCACAGTCATTCCTTTCCCCTCTTCCCAGTCCGGGGTGCCGTATCTCAGAAAAAGAAGTAGAAGTCCTGGCTCAGGCAGCCCCTTGGTTCCGGCACCGTCAGCTGTGCCGCAGCAGCGATCTCCAGTTAATCCAAACCCACATGGCACCTTCTCCTGGCCCACCAGCAAGTCCTTTCACCCCTTTCCTTCCAGGCAAAGTCTCTCCTGCTTCCTAAGCCACATGGCAAAAAGGGAGCCGCATGGTTCACCCCTGCTAAAGCCATGTGGTTCTTCTCTGCCCAAGCTGCATGGTCCCAAAAATACCCCAAATGGCTTCTGCGCCTGGGTTTAAATCCCAGCACCAATCTTCCTCTGCCGAACCATTTCTGACTCCTCCCACAATTGGCCACAGCTGCCAGCATTCCTGTATTTTTCCAGCTTTATTGGGCTTCCATAGTAAGTCCAGGCAGGTGTGGCCCTGTGGTGTGGAGCCAATCATCTCCAAGCTCTTATGCAGGCTCTGTAACCAGGGGGAGTTGCCTCCCAGTTACATCCTGGGTGGAAGTCACTCCCATCCCCCGGGCTCAAAGCATGGCCACAGCTATTTAACATATCTATGAAACCAGTTAAAGGTTATAGGTATGATAAACAACCATTCTAGAGGTTATCTGCAAAACTGTTGCTATTCAAAACAACTCTCAATGGCCCTGCTCCATGTGTCCCATCCCCCAGCTCAGATGTGTGGGGGTAGGGACATCCTAGATATATATTTTTCTAATATTTCCTGGACACAGAGTTTTGAACCCCATTACAAATTCTTATTTGCACCCCCCCCCGACTGCACCCTGTTACACTATTTTATATACTTATGAGATATAATTGTGCTAGGTTAGAAATCTTATCTCAAGCAGAACATAAAGTAAAAAGCAACTATTTCTTTGTTTTTAACCCTTACCTGAGGATATGTTTATTGATTTTAGAGAGAGAGGAAGGGAGAGAGACAGAGTGAAACATCGATGTGAGAGAAACATCAACCAGTTGCCTCCTGTACACAACCCAACAGGGGATGGAACCCCCAACACTTCAGTGCATGGGATGACACTCCAACCAACTGAACCACTTGGCCAGGGCAAGCAACTATTTCTTGAAATAGCAAAGAATGTATACAAGAGATACTTTTGAGCACAGGATATTGAACATAACAAAAATCTTAATTACACAGAAATAAATTGATTTATAAGAAAGGAAACTGAATAAATATTAGAAACGTTTGTGTTATATGAAATTAGAGCAAATGTTTAGGTCCAAATTTAATTTAATTTTTTATCAAAACTTACATTATGTTGAAGGCAATTTGTTAATGTTTCCATAAGAATCCAAATATTGAGTGTAATGTCCAAATTGCTTAGGTCTATGTGCAGTGATTTTTAAACAAAAATGCACTTATTATTTTTCACTTTTAATGAAGGCTCAGTGGAGCCCCTTTTGGTAGAGACTTGAGTGAGCAGTTTGAGTATCATAGTGTTTTAGAGCCAAGAGTGACAGCAAAAGTATTTTGGGGGGATAAAGCTTTCATTGAGTGTAAGGTAGATATATTGGAAAAATATTAGTTCTTTCCTCCCAAATAGAATAAACACAGTTGTCCTCTATTCTCCTTTACTCTCACACTTCTACCACATTCACAATCCTTCTGACACCAGACATGTGGGGTTTTCCCCCACTAAACAATTCTCTGTGCCACCCGTTGGGTGTCATACAATTTAGCTCAACTCGGACACTATCTACCTGGAGAGAGCATCGGATTCCACAGGTTAAGGTTTCAGTCTCATAAAAATTGCCCCCCCCCCCACCACCACTTCAGATACTAATTGCAAGTCCAGGTGGTCATCTGCGCTTCTAATGGATTGGCTACAAATCAGAGATTCCCAGGACCCCTCCTTGGGTTTAATTAATGTGCCAGAGAGGGTCACAGAAATTATGGAAACATTTACTTATGTTTGCTAGCTTATTAAAGGATATGATAAAGGATACAGAAGAACAGCCAGATGAAGAGATGCACAGGACAAGGTCTGGAAGGGTCTCAAGAGCAGGAACTTCTGTCCTCATGGAGTTGCAGATGATAACCCTTCCAGGATGTGAAAGTTTTCACCAACCTGGAAGGTCTCCAAACCCCAAAATATTGGGATTTTTATGGAGGCTTCCTCAGGTTAGCGTGATCAATTAATTCCATGTTCCAGCTCTTTTCCCTTCTCTAGAGAAGTGGGGGAGGGGGAGGGATGAAAAAGTTCACAACTTCTATGGCAATCCTGGTTTGGTCTTTCTGGTGACCAGCCCCTATTCATGAGCCATCCCAGAGCCCATCTAGAGTTACCTCATTAGAACCAAACATGTTTCTAGTGCTCTCATCACTTAGGAACTTACAAGGGCTTTAGAAGCTCTGTGTCAGTAACTGGGGACAGAGACCAATACGTGTATATGCATATATACATACACATACATAAATATATATATATATATATATATATATATATATATATATATATACACATATACATACATATATATATATTTTTTCTCTTATATCCCAGTACATGACATGGGGAGGAAACTGGAGGTGTCAATAAGGCCAGTTTCAGAGATTGACAAGGATTCAAGAGCATGAAGGCCTGGAATAATACCAGTGGAACTAAGGAAAGACAGAGGAAAGAAATACACTGGAAATAAATTTCTGGCCAAGATGGAGCCATAGGTAGACATGTTTTGCCTCTTTGTGCAGCCAGACGAAAGGTCACAACTAACCTCCAAACAAGCAAAAAAAGCCCAGAAGTGCCAGAAAATCAAACTGTACGGAAGTCTGACCACCAAGAATTCAAAGACGCCATAGTCATCCAGATGAGTAGCAGGGGCGGAGATAGGGAGCTAGGACAGAGAGGATGCAGTGTGGTAGAGGTGTGGTGGCAGTGGCAGTGGCAGCTGGTTGAACGGGCAGTCCCACATTCATTTGTGGTAGATAAAAATTGGAAGGGACATCCAAGGAGCAAGCAATCCCAGCCCTAAACCAGACCGCACAGCCCAGGGCTCCAGCACTGGGAAAACAAAGCCTCAAAACTTCTGGCTGTAAAAACCAGTGGGGGTTGGGGCAATGAAAGAAACTGTAGGTCTCTCAGGAGAGTCCATTTAAAGGGTCCTCATGGTCCTACAACATATGCAAACACAGCCACTCTGAGAACCACCAACAGGGCAACAGCTAGAGGACCGCCATTCACATATGGGAAATGGGTGAAGTGATTGAAACGGAGCAAGTGCCAAGCAAGCCTCCAGCAGCCAGGCAGCAGTATTGTCCCCTCTCCAAGCCCTCTCCACACACATAGAGCCACAAGGCAGTGAAATGTGTTGCCCTGCCCTGGTGATTACCTAACACTTCCCCCATATAACATAACAGGTGTAGCCAGACAGAGAGTCAAAGAAGCTCTACCTAATACATAGAAACAAACACAGGGAGGCTGTCAAATTGAGGAGACAAAGAAATATGGCTCAAGTGAAAGAACAGAGCAGAACCCCAGAAAAAGAGCTAAATGAAACAGAGATAGCAAATTTATCAGATGCAGAGTTCAAAACATTGGTGATAAGAATGCTCAAAGAATTCATTGAGTATGGCAAAAACATAAGGGAAGAAATGGAGGCTACACTAAGTGAAATAAAAAAAAATTCCACAGGGAACCAACAGTGAAGAGAAGAAAGTGGTTCAAATCAATGATATGGAACAGAAAGAAGAAATAAACATTTGTCCAGAAAAGAGTGAAGAAACAAGAATTCAAAAAACAAAATGAGGAAAGTATAAGAAGACTCTGGGACATCTCCAAAAGTGCCAAGATCTGAATCATAGGGGGCCCAGAAGGAGAAGAGGAAGAGAAAGAAATTGAAAACTTATTTGAAAAAATAATGAAAGGAAATTTCCCCAACTAGGCAAAGGAAATAGACATACAAACCCAGAAAGCCCAGAGAGTCCCAAAGAAACTGGACCCAAGGAGGAAAACACCAAGACACATCATAGTTAAAATGCCAACGTTTTTAAAGATAAAGAGAGAATTTTAAAAGCAGCAAGAGAAAGTCAGAAAGTTACCACAAAGGAGTTCCCATAAGACTATCAGCTGATTTCTCAAAAAGCAACCTTTCATGCAAGAGGGGCTGGAAAGAAGTATTCAAAGTCATGAAAAGCAAGGTCCTACAACCAAGATTACTCTATCCAGCAAAGCTATCATTTCTAATGGAAGAGCAGATAAAGTGCTTCCCAGACAAGGTAAAGCTAAAGGAGTTCATCATCACCAAGCCATTATTACATGAAATGTTAAAGTGATTTATTTAAGAAAAAGAAGATTAAAACTATGAACATTAAAATGACAACAAACACAGCTATCAACAACTGAATCTAAAAAATAAAAACTAAGCAAACAACTAGAATAGAAACAAAATTATAGATGTGGAGATTATTTGGAGGGTTATCAGTGGGGACAGGGAATGGGGAGAAAGGGGAAAAAGGTACAGGGATTAAGAAGCATAATTGATAGAGACTTCTGGCTAAGATGGACACATAGATAGATACACTTTACTTCCTTGCACAATCAAAAGAAAGACAACAAATTTAAAACAAACAAAAAAGAAAAACCAGAACTGCCAGAAAATCAAACTATAGGGAAGTCCAACAACCAAGAAGTTAAAGAAGAAACATTCATCCAGACCAGTAGGAGGAGTGGAGATGGGCAGCCGGTGTGGAGAGGACGCACAGCAAGGTGGCAGTTAGTGGACCAGGTACACCCACATTTGCATGCGGATAAACTGCGAGAAACAACAAGGGAGTAAGACAGACCACACAACCCAGGGTTCCAGCTCAGGGAAATAACGTCTCAAAACCTCTGACTGTAAAAATCTGTGGGGGTGTGGCAGCAGAAGAAACTGCCAGTCTCACAGGAGAGTCTGTTGGAGAGGCCCACAGGGTCCTGGAATGTACACAAACCCACCTATCTGGGAATCAGCACCAGAAGGGCCAAATCGCTTGTGGAGTGAATGCAGGGTGAGAGTCAAGGGAGCAGCATTGTTCCCTCTCTGACCCTTCTCCTACATACAGCACCACAACACAGCAATGTGGGTTGCCACACCCTGTTAAATACCTAAGGCTCTGCCCCTTACACATAACAGGTGCACCAAGACAAAGAAATATGGCCCAAATGAAAGAACCGATCAACACTCCAGAAAAGAAACTAAATGACAAGGAGGTAGCCAACCTATCAAATGCAGAGTTCAAAACACTGTAATCAGGATGCTCACATAAATGATTGAGTATGGACACAAAATAAAGGAAGAAATGAAAGCTATACAAAGTGAAATAAAGAAAAAAATATACAGGGAACCAACAATGAAGGGAAGGAAATTGGGTCTCAAATCAATGATTTGGAACAGAAGGAAGAAATAAACATTCAACCAAAACTAAATGAAGAAACAAAAATTCAAAAAAAATGAGGAGATGGTTAGGAACTTCTGGGATAACTTTAAATGTTCCAATGTCTGAATCATAGGGCTGCCAGAAGGAGAAGATGAAGAGCAAGAAACTGAAAACTTATTTGAACAAATAATGAGTGAAAACTTCCCCAATCTGGCAAAGTAAGTAGACTTCCAGGAAGTCCAGGAAGCTCAGAGAGTTCCAAAGAAGTTGGACCCAAGGAAGCACACGCCAAGGCACATCATAATTACATTACCCAAGACTAAAGATAAGGAGAGAACCTTAAAAGCAGCAAGAGAAAAGGAGAGAATTACCTACAAAGGTATTCCAGAAGACTATCAGCTGATTTCTCAGAAGAAACCTTACAGGCAAGAAGGGGCTGGAAAGAAAGATTTGAAGTCGTGAAAGGCAAGGACCTACATCCAAATTACTCTACCCAGCAAAGCTATCATTTAGAATGGAAGGGCAGATAAAGTGCTTCCCAGATAAGGTCAAGTTCAAGGAGTTCCTCATCACTAAGCCCTTATTATATGAAATGTCAGAGAGACTTATCTAATAAACAGAAGAAGATCAAAACTATGAACAGTAAAATGACAACAAACACAACTATCAACAACTGAACCTAAAAAAAAAACAAACAAAAGCAAACTAAGCAAACAATTAGAATAGTAGCAGAATCACAGAAATGGAGATCACATAGAGGGTTATGAGCAGGAAGGGGGCGAGGGAAGAATAGGGAGGGAAAGGTACAGGGAATAAGAAGCATAATTGGTAGGTACAAAATAGACAGGGAGATGTAAAGAATAGTATAAAAAATGGAGAAGCCAAAGAACTTACACGCACAAGCCAAGCACATCAAGTAGGGGTGGAGATGCTGGGGGGAAGGGAGGTAGGGGGCAAAGGGGGACAAAGAGGGAAAATTGGAACAACTGTAATAGCATAACTAATAAAATATTTTTTAAAAAAAGAATTACTCTAGAAATAAAGATAGCCAGGAAATGATGACTGGGTAGAGACAAAGAAGAAGAAAAAATATTAAAGTCTTAAACCCAATGATTGGGAGAAGGACAGAGCCTGACAGGAGTGTTGGGAGGAGCTGCTGGAAGCGAAGGATGGCAATGATGATGAGATGCTGTGCCCATAAAGGCCAAGACAGCAGAGAGGTCATTCTCACTTGGGAAGCTATGTTTCCACTTAAGCAAAAACATGAGCAGTCTGTAAAGCAAAGGAACACTTACACCAGACTGAGAGAAGCTTCCTGGAGACCACTGCAGTATTCGGGAAAGAGCACACCACACAGGATCAGGCAGATGTGCTTCTGAACTCTGCCTCTCACCTCGTGAGCTGTGTGATCTTGGACAATTTATGGGCTTCAGTTTCTGGGCTTCAGTTTGTTCCTCTATAAACTGAGATAAACAATAGGTCATTAAGCAGAAGTAACTCTTTTTTTGTTGTTGATTCAGGATTATTTCCCAAACTTATCTTAGATACAGCCATTCCTAGGATCACAGGGGAAATTGCTTTTTTTAATCCCCTCTCCCTTGGCCCACTTGTAAAACAAAGATAATATTGTTTATATCTGTGGTTCTTGAATGTTATCTATGCATCACAATCACCCCTGGAATATTCTTAAAATACAGATTCCTGAGCCCTGATTCAGGAGCTTCTGATTCAGTACTTCCTGGTCTAGGACCCATCAGGATCTTTTAAATTGAGAACCACTAATCCATATCCAAGACTGCAGAGGAAATTGAACAAAACAGTAGTTACAAATACACACGGCCCCATTCCTGGCACATAGTGTTTGCTTAATAAGTGGTGCTGTTTTGGATGAGGATGGTGATGGGGGTGAGTAATAGAGTGGGGGGAAGTGGTAATGAGTGATGGTGTTGAAGGGTGGACTGTGTCAGTGCAGGTGGTGAGTAATAACAGTGGGTGGGGGTGGGGGTGGTGGAAGTGTTGTGTTATATGACATTAACACAAATGGAACACTGATGGAAGAAGCCAGGTCCTTGGAGGTCCTTAATATAGCAAGCAGACTTAGGGTAGAGCCTGAGGAAGCAGTGAATGGGAGGCTTCCAATTGGAATAAGCATTCAATCTTGTTTCCACTGGGGATTTCTTCCTGGACCAAATCAAAAGAGTGGCAGCTCCTTGGAAATCAAATTCTTCTGTCCTTAGAGGTAAGAAATAAAACTGAATCCACAAACTGAAAAGCTATACCATGACTGGCAAAATAGATCAGTTGTACGAAACCATGTCTTGCAGCACAAACTGAGATCAAAATATATTAACACTGATTCATACAGACTCACAGGCTCAATAATAAGATCAGGGAAGAAATGATTTACCAGCAATTCCATATCAGCTCAAGTACCAGGCACAAAACCACTGACTATTCCAGTAATTCACTTGGTTTACAAATTGTAGGCCAGTCTTTACCCAGACCTCACTTACTAACTTCTCCCCTAAAACCACCCTGTCACAAAATCCCACCAAACTCCCCCTTTAGAGCCACTACTGAAGATGTCCAGATAATGCTCCACCTTTCTCAGCGTGTTCCGTAAGCTTTGCTTTGCACAATCACTAGGTCTTCCAGTGGTCTTTGTAAAGGACTTCAGCAAGGAAGGTAGGCCCTTTGTTTTAGAATGTCAGCTTGTTTTATTGAAATAGCCTCTGGAATCACTAAACATGGAATGTGGAAACTGAGCACCTCAAACAGGTCTAAACTTAAGAGATTCTATGAAGAAAATATAAGAGAAAATATAAATGTCTTCAATCCTTACCAACTCTTTACAAAGTTAGGTACAATTATTCTTCCAACTTTACATATGAAAGAATCAAGGCACAGGAATAAATAACTTGCCCAAGATTACACAAACTGACTTCAGAACTTGTACCCTTAACCATTATCCGTTGCTGCTTGCTGCCTGAGATGCTAGAGCTTTACTCCCAAAAATCTGGAGGGTCAGAGATGGTCCAATTGACACTCAATGGTGCTGAAGAACACAGATAACAGGGAGAATGTAAGGCCTCAGAAGAAATAGAGAAAGTAAGATTGCCATAAGAAATCTGTGGCTATGAACAGAGAAATTTAGTCTTTCACGGTGCTGGAGGCAAGATGTCTGAAATCAGTGTCAGCAGGGCCGTGCTCCCTCTGAAGGCTCTAGAAGAAAATCCTTCCCTGCCTCTTCCCACGGAGCTTCCAATGGCTCCAAGTGTTCCTTGGCTTACGGTAGTATTCCTTCAATCTCTGCACCTGTCTTCACATCACCTATCTGTGTCTCAGAACTCCCTCTCCTTTGTCTTACAAGGATACCTGTCATTGGATTTACAGCCCACTCGAAGTCCAGGATGATCGCATCCTGAGAATCTTAATTATTATCTGCAAAGATGATTTTTTCAACTAACATCACATTCACAAGTTCTAGGGGTTAGAACATGGACAAATCTGGGGAGGGTCACCATTCAACCCACTACCCCCTCTGAGATACATCATAAGAGTAAGAGATGTAGTTCGTGTAAGCCATATAAACCTAGATCTAAATGTACCCTGGGCCCATCTTGAGAAGTCATTTTATTCTTCCCTGCAGAGTTCCATAATTTTACCTACTAAAGAAAATTTTCCAAGTTACCTCCAGCAAAAAAAGAAAAAAAAAAGTCTTTATCTTTTCTAGAAAAATTAGAACATAACAGAGGCCAGCATTTCCTCGTCCTGAAAGTCCTGCTCTCCTTCTGCCTTCCTGGGCATTCTCCACCAAACCCAGTGTCACTCTGAGGCCTCTACTTGCAACCCCAAAAAGATATAATTAGCTTTCTGTTGACCTTCATTAATTAGCTCTGTGACTTCACGTTGCCTACTTCAACTCACTAAGCCTCTGTTTCCTCTCAGGTGTGTGTGTTAGGGAGAGGAGGGGTTGGGGAAGAGGCAAATAATTTGACCTTGAAGGTCCCTAACTTCTAGCCATAAAGTTGAAGTTGTTCAGTCTGAGAACTGCCATCTCCATTGCAAGACCTTCGTCCCATCCTCACTTTCCCGCTCAGAGAATTTTTCTTCTCCTCTCAGTCCAAGCTTAGCTTGTCCTATTCTCCTGCCTTGAAAGGGCTCTCTCTGAGGCTGATCTCACTCATCTTCTCAACCAAGAGTCTCTGCTACCCCTTACAGATCTTTGCTTTTGGGCAAGACTCCTTACTTCTCCTTATTCCCAATCCTGGAGTTCTTCCCTGCCCTCTGAAGAAGCTAGAGCAGAATTCTTTACTTCTTTATTCAGCTCCTCTTTCCTCACCCTTATTCAACAGAATTCTTTACTCCTTTATTATTATTGTTTAATGAAGATACACAGAGGACTCCAGCATTCTTAACAAAGCACCATAAAAGTTTGGCTCCAAATATTAACATTTGTAATTTCACACATCCTGTTAGCAGCCAAGAAGTGAGTATGATGAGAAAGTCGTGCTGTAGGGTTTTGATGCCTTCCTTGTTAGAGGTGATATATGGTTCCCACACAAAAATAAATACTAGGCACACTTGATCAAAAAAATGTGCACATCAAAATAAAAACAGAGATGAAGAGCAAATGGACAACTATTACTACCATATCTTGTATTTTACATTCAAAGACACTGATTGTATATACTCAAGTAACATCGTCATGCCATAATAAAATTCATACTTAATTGGAAAAAAAGGTAAACAAACCTGTACATCTTCCGTATTTTTTTTCCCAACAGACATTAATCTCAAATGCCAGACTATTCAGTTCAAAACCAATCATGTGGTAACTCTGCTGCCTGGGGTGGAGGTGGGGGTGCAGGGGTGTGGGATGGTGTCTGGGCCCACCATCTGATATCCTGAAGAACAAATCCAGGAGCAGGGCAAGCACTGTTGATTACAGGGGCTCAGTTGTTTCAAAGAACTCGTCCTATGACTAACTCCCTTACCTCTCTCATGGGCTGGCTGTGAAACTTCCTCGGTGGCCTGTCATGTTGGTCTTCATCAGAATGTCAACAGTGTTTTATTTTCCAAGGTGCTCAGAGGAACGGCTGTTTCACCCCACCCCAGCAGAAGGGCTGTGAGCTGCAGAGCCAGCTCTGAGTGGTCCTTCCAGCCCACCCCTCGCTGTTCAGAAGTTCTACCAGCAGGATAATCTTAGGGATGCCATAGGGCCACCCTCCCCCAAGAGCTTTCAGCAGCACTCAAAAGATTTCATTAACCAGTAGGAAGCAGAAAAGCATAAAATAGGGGAGGAAAATAAACTGAGTTGTTGTTATAAGCCTGCCCTTGGGAGACCCTGCAAGCCATTATTCTGAGGCCAGAAGCAATCCCTTCCCCAGGGGTGCCTTGCTTTCACAAACACTGTAAGGTCAAACAAAAGCACTCAGTTTCAGAGCTTCTGAGAACCCCTGAAGAGACTAGAGTTTCCTCTGGTGGCACAAATACTCTGTGTATAATGAGACAGTGTAGCCTGGTGGCAGAAGAAATGGGGGTGAAATCTAAGAACCAGCCCATTAGGAAGGAGAGATGTTAGTAGTCATGATCTGTTGGGTCTCTCAAAAGCCCAGGTAACGCCAGGCTGGACAGGTTACCAATTATTCATTCATTCATTCATTCATTCATTCATTCAGCAGTCATAGATTCAGCCATCTTTGTCCTATTAGAACTGTTTTAATGGGAAAATAAACAAGCAAGTTTGTGATCATAAAACATCTGATAAGTTTTCTCAGAAACACACAAGTTGAAGTGTCAATCATTCACAGAGAAAGAGGCAGACCTAACACCCAAGAGGTGGTCCAGGAGAAAGTTATGTCTAAACTGAGAATAAAGAAAGAAAAGGAACTGGCCAGGAGAAGAGGGATAAATGGGTGTTTCAGACAGCTCATCGCAAGGCCTTGGAGTGGCAGAAAGAGTCTCCATATTCTATGACATTGAGAGAAGTTCAGTTTAGCTGGAACAGAAAGGTGGAGGGGGGTGGGTACTGAGGGATGAAACTGGAAAAGGAGGCAGCAGCTGGGTGGTTGTTCATAGGTACTTTTAAGAGTCTGGATAGTCTTTAAGTGGGAGAAGAGAAACACAATGGAGAGGGGGAATAAATGACATTGTCAGATCTGCAATTTAGAATCATTGTTCTTACAGGTAGCACCTTGACCTTGGGCTCTTTGTTATCTTTGACATACTCAGTACTGCTGTTACGTCAATTGGTAAAAAATAATTTTTTTTTTTAAAAGCAGAAGGTAGGAGACTTAAGATGGGAGGAATCCTTTAATATGTAAGTGTCTTATGCAAAGCTAGCTTAAGGCCTGCAGGGTCCAAAGCTCCCTAGAATCTCCTACATCTGAAGGGAATGCTCTCCCCTCCTTCAATGCCAGGGAAAGACCAGAAGTGGTGATGCTGCACACAGACCAGGCTCCCTGTTCATTGCCCCAGGCTGAGCCTATGTTAAACTTTCCATTGTTTTCCAGCCAGCTGAACCCTATTGGATAAGGTCTAATTTGTGTGCATAAAAGATTAGAAGAGTCACACTGCTCCACATCAACACCCCACTCCCCCAGGACCATCCTGTCCCTCCTGCCCTCAGTCAGCACACAGCCAGAGTAAGGTTTCCCTAGGGTATCCCTGGGGAGCAAGTTTTCTAAAGATTGCACTGCTGTCTATGCAGTTGACACCTTTTCTGCAGGGCCTGCCTGAGACTTGCTCCACCATCCCAGAAAGGCAGTGTGCAGACTCTCAATGTAGAGGGGTTTCTCCCTGGGGCTGAGAGGGTGAGAGGACGTCGGGAAGCCAGCTTCAGGTTGCAACCTCCAGCAATCTCAGCATCTGTGGGGCTTCCTACTAATGGCAATAATCTGGAGTTGGGAGTTCAGAATCATGAGGCCTGCAGGAGAGACGGAAGAGTTTGGAGGTACATACAGTGGTGAGAGAAGAATAAAGAGGGAACTAAATCTCTTCAAATGAAAGCAAATGATCTACTTCATAGAAATGATCTATGCCTCAAGTGCCAAGAAGAACCAGAAAGCAATCAAAGACCCTTGACCCCATCAGGGCAACAGCATTTTCTTGTGCAACTTTGAACCCCTGAAGGATGAGTGACTTTAAGAGGTTCCTTATTTTAGACAAAATAAATGTTAAATATGGCTCCTTAGACACATATATAGCTATAATGACAAATCATATTTGCATAGAGCTTTATAGTTTGCAAAAGTTTTATCAACATCATATTGAATCTTCACAAATTAAATGAAGTAGAAAAGGAAAGGTATTATTATCGTTACCACCTGACAGATGAGGAAGCTGAAAGGGTAAGTGAAACAGATGTGACATTAGCAGAAAGAACATAGGATTTGAGGATGAAAGACCTGGATTCAAGCCCTGCATCTCCTACAACCTAAATTTGCAAAAATAATTGTGTGTACATATTACTAGTTAATTCTTAGAAGAATTACTGTATTTCTAAGTTGTTGGGGAGGGAATGGGCACCCACTGTTGCCCTCATGTGCATCGGTCATGTTCTCTCGCTGGCTCCCAACAAATTATTGTTCTTTAAGTTGATATACACAAAGAGCGTTGAGTAGTGCCTGGTCAATGGTAAGTATTATATGAATGTTACCTAGTATTGTTTATCTCCATGTCCCAAGCACCTAGCACAGTGTCTGCCACACACTAAGCATTCAGTCAATAAATTTTAGTGGAATGAGTGAAAGACCTTCATCCTCCAGCACAGGAGACAGACAGGTAAACAAATAATGGCAGTGCAGTGAGGTGCCTGCCATGAAGTTGCATGGTGTTGGAGAGCAAGACAAAGCTGCTCACTGTGGGAAGAAGGCTGAGGGAAGGTACACTGAAGTGGTGACTCATGCAGTAGGATTTAAGGAATCAGGGAGAGAGCATGAGTTGAAGAGAGTAGAGTACAGACATCTTAGGCAGAGAGTCAAATGTGCATAAAGTCCCTACTTACAATATAGCAACATGTCCCTAGAGAAGAGCAAATAATTCAGTATGCCTGAAAGATAGAGTGTGAGGGATATCATGGTAGAAGAAAAGGTTGGCAGAGGTGGTCAGGGCCAGATGTGAAGAGCTTTGAATATCAGGCTAGGATAGTTGAATCTTATTCTCTAGCAGTAATGGAGATCCAATGAAGAGATTTTAAACCAAGAAATGAATATTTGTATTGTAAAAATGTAGATCTAGGGGTAATCAGCAGGATGGATTTAAGAGGAGTGAGATGGGAAGTGGAGGGACCTGTCAGGAAACTATTAATACTTTCATAGTCCAGGTGAAATAGAAGAAGAGATTGGGCTAAAATTATGACCTTTGAGATAATGAAGAGGGCAAAGATTAAAAACGTATCTAGGAAATGTCATCAGTGCATTTGGTAATTCACTGGGTGTGTCAGAGGAAAGAAAAACAAAGAGGCATAGATGGTGCTGAGGTTTCAAGCTTGAGTTAACTCACCATTAACTGAGTTACAGAACACTGGCCAAAGAGGAGATGAGGAGTTTCCCACTTGGTCACTTTGTGTTTGAGGGGCTTGCCCGGTGTGCACAGGGAGCAGAGAAGCAGTTTGTTGAAACTAGAAGACTGAGACACGTCTGTGGAGGAGTCCGCCCTGGACTGTAGTTTTGAGGTCATCGATGGACAGGTGACGGCTGCAGCCATAGGAGAGGATGAGATCAGCCAAGGAGAGAACATAACCTGTGCTGGCCACACAGGGGAGCCACAGAGAGGTAGTCATTCTCCCCAAGAACTTGGAAGTAGGGAAATACTGTCATTCTTCTGAGAATTAAATAGTAATATACAGACAAGGAATGTGAGGAGCTAACGGTGGGAGTAAACTAAGATATCTACAGTCAAGTGCCCAGAGAATTGGAGAAGGCCCAAAACATCAATCGGAATGGCCTGGTGTAACGTCCTTCCTTCTCTATGGCTGTGAGGCCTGGGATTACTGTGGGACACCAGCCTGAAAAAGAAAGAGTATGGCAAGAGCATTTCAAAAAAAAACAGGCAAGAGTCATGTTTGAACCCAGTTTCACCCCTACCCTCTTTCAGTTACACAATCAAAAAGCCCCTGTTATTGCTTTCAGTTGATTTCAGGTAGGTTTTCTGATCCTTTCAGTTGAAGGCATCTTTAGTTAGTACTTGTCGGTGAGCTTAGAAGCATAGTAAGAGATAGTAATGTTACCAGAGGAACCCCGTTCTTCTAGCTGATGCAGTAAAGAATTACAGATCAGTAAGCCTGCTAGCACACAAGCAAAGTTTATTAGTGCTAAATTCTAATGGGAGAGCAAAAGCCCAGGTGGCCAGAGCCCAGGTGTCCAGGGGCCCCATGGCCAGAGGCCAAGTGACCAGGGGCACCACTGTGTGGCAAAAAGAGCCAAGAGAGCTAGTCCTTCCTTTGTTCTGAGGACGTATGGTTAGCGAGATGGGGATGAGGGAGTTACATATCGATTGATGGGAAAAGGTGGTGCCAGCTTTCCCCCAGGGAGATGTGACTACCCAAACGAGTAGGTATGTATGGGGATCTGTTAGCCCAGATTCTTATTTTGCTTCAGACTCTATTTGTTCATTTTGTACACCTGATGGGAGGCAGGCAGTTAACCAAAGTTGTTTATGGGCTTATTCTTTGGGCACTGTAGTCCCCTCCCCTTCTCCCTTTCAGGCCTTGGGATGAATACACAGTCTCAAGGCTTTCTTTTTCCCAGCTGTGGGGTTGATACACACAGACTTTCAAGCCCCCCTACCCATTACCTTGTTATTTGGAATGCCTGGCAGCCTTATCGAATCAGGCTCAAGATTACTGGGTCAATGGGTGAGCCTTTGCTTTTAGCCTCCTGTATTAAGTTCCTTGTTAGATTGTAATGGTGAGGGCCCTGCCTTTATTTCCCCTCTGGCCACTCATTTTTAGCTGCTACTTAAGTGTTAAAAGGTGTTGCCTAGCAACCAGGAAACTAGCCTCTGACCAGCAACAGCAGCAGCAGGACAGTCTCAGAGCTCTTCCTGGGCTATCTCCTGCAATGGTAATGAATGAGTCCTATTAGAGACAGAGCTGCCCAGGGACCAGGGCACTCCGACCTGAGAGGCAGACCACATTCCCATGCTCATTGCTTGGACAGGGTCTGGATGTTTGGCTTTCTGTTTTAGGAACTCTGGGTTCATCAGTGACACAGTTTCTGTGGCTTTCTCTTAAGAGTGAAGAAGCATCTTTCTAAGCAACCCAGAAAACTTGCCCTGTGTCATAGTCCTTCTTGAACAAATTCTAAAGCCAGGATTCACACTGGCCTGGATGCCAGCAGTGAGGGAATGAGGTTATCCCTAGGCCCATTAGGCCCAACCTTGAAGCTGAGGGCAAGGTGAGCTTCCCCTCAAACACAGGGTTGTGTGGACAAGGTTTGGGGACCTGGACATAACTGGGATAAGTACCAAATGAAAGGGATATGGATGTCAGGGAGGCTGTTAAGACATCCACAACACGAACCAATTTTATCAACTTCTGAATATAAGTTGGATTCCTATTTAGACGTGCCATAAGAGAGAAGGAAAGTTCTGTCAATACAAATATTAAGGTTCAGGTTGTATCATATTAGTAAGGCTGTTTTTCTTTACAAACACCTGCTCTAATAGGTAAACCTAGAAATCTCAATGATTTAATGCAATTAAAATTTTTTTTGCTCATAATCTGAATTATAGCAAGAAAAGAGTGATATGAGTGTTCTGCTGTAGAAATGGGGGTGGTCCTTGCCTTCCTCAAAGGGACTTTGAACGTAATCCTGGACATCAACATTCAGAGGTGCTGGAAGGGAAAGTGGAGGATTTAGAGGAAGTTTTATGGTCCAAGCCTAGAAGTGGGGTTCCTTAGTTTCATGCCACCTGTAGCAGCAGGGAAGTGTGGGAAAGACACACTAACTTTGTGCCTCAGAGGAAGAGAAATGGGTGTGTCCACAGTGGCTAGTTAATGCCACTGTGGATTTGAGCACCATCTGGCTGCCTTCCCTGCTACCACCCAACCTCACCCTACCTGCTCCTTCCAACCCAACTGAATTGCCAAAGAGAGAAAAAAAGAACAAGAGACAGGATGGAACTCTGAAGAATAATAAAATTTAATCTGTGAGCCAATTAGAAAAAGAAGCAATGAAGAAGACTGAAAAGGGAATTGGAGAACTAATGACAAAAACCCAGAGTGTGGATTCGGAGACCAAAGGAAGGAGCGTCAGAAGGGACATGAGAACTCACCCTATCCCCCTGCCTCATCAGGTGGTGCTGAGAATTGAATGAATTGGGAAAAGTAAGATGCTTTCAAAATGATAAACTGCTGTGGCCATGTAAGAGATGACCTTCGAAAATCTGTTTCTTACCAGTAAAAAGCCCAGCCTCCTGCAACATTTCCAGCCACTGGACGTGCTCCTCTTCTGCACCCCCAGCAGATGGAGTATCAAGGAAGATTGGACAATACTACCCAAGGCTGAAAAAATTCCCTCATGATCCACAACCTCATGTAGATCTTCCTAAGTCGAGATGTTCCTAAACCCCAAGAGGTCATGAGAGCTTGCATCCCAAGACATAACACCCCTGGATCCTCCAGGGGAATGTCCGCCCCTTGTTCACATGGGGCTGGACTGGGTTTCACTTGTACTTAAAAAAGAGGAGAGAGAATAAATACAAGAAATCTTTTGTACAGGAGGGCGGGGTAGGAGGGTAGAGGGAATGTTTCAAAAGCTAAATTTAATTATATGTCATTTTCTAATTGTACTTCATAATTGTGTAATTATCCCCAAGTATTTTTCTTTAAAGTAACGGAACTCATAATTACATACTAATTGAAATGTGTAATCTCATTATTAGGATATGTATATACATAATAGTGTGGAGATATGGTAATTAAAATTCCAGGAATGACTCTGCCATAAAAACCTGTGACGTGTTCCTGCTTCTGTTCCAGACTGCTCTGCTCCAACAGGCTTTGAAATGCTACCTGGACAGGGAAGACAAGCCCCATGAAACATAAAAGGAGACAGTGCATTCACCAGCAAACACAGGCCCTCAGGCAGTGGGGCTGTCTGCCTCTCTCTCCACAAGCCAACCCAAAACACCTCCTTTGGCTTTTCCTCTTTCACGCATTTTGGGATCCCTAGAGTTTCAGAATGACGACATTTGAGCTGTCTGATAACTCTCTCCACCCAGACTGAATGCAGAGCTCACAGAGGGGTAGATTGGCCATGAGACGAGATTCAAGTGGTGCACAGAAGGAAAATTATATATTTCACCCTCTGCCATATTAGTCAGGATTCTCCACAGAACTAGCGTGCCCGCGTGTGTGCGCGTGCGCACACACACACACACACACACACACGCGGAGATGTGTTAGGGGAGATGGATCATGCAGTTATGGTGATTGAGAAGTCCCACGATCTGCTGTCTGTAAGCTGAAAAACCAAAAAAACTGGTGATGTAATTCAGTCTAAGTCTGAAGGTCTGAGAATCAAAGAGGATGGTGTATATCCTGGTCTGAATCCAAAAGCCTGAGAACCAGGGGCACTGATTTCAGAGAGGAGGAGAAAATGGGTGTCTCAGATCAAGCAAGAGAGCAAAATCCCCCCTCCTCTGCCTCTTTGTTCTATTCAGTAGGTAGGAGGATTAGCATGTGCCATAGCTGGGAGGGGGGAGTGTGACCAGTTCAGTGAAGTGTAGACCATAATGTAGAGAGACAGGGTCTGGGCTTCATCAAAGTCTGGACTCTTTCGAAGATGAAATTTTTGGCTCATTTGGAAAAAGTGTAAGGCCAGACAGATAGAAAGATGAACAGGTTGATAGATTGCCGGAGTGATGGTGAACGAAAGGTCTTGGGTATCACAACAGATCCAGAAGCAAAACTATAACGTAGGCTTGACCAAGCCTGTGGTGTTCGGTTAACTTGTGATGCACTCGTTTCAGATGGCCAGGGCTGGCAAAGCAGTGGCTAAAACCTGAAACCCAGTGCCCTCTCCACTCTGTGTGTTCATCCTGGGGACATAGAGAGGTTCCCCTTGTCCATCCAACACTTCTTACCAGCTCTAGTCACTTCATATCAACATACACACTCCAAATGTCCTACCTACCAGCATTAAAGACCCTTGACCTCCAAGTCCCAGAGGAAGGACCTCTCCCAGCTGACTGTCTCAAAGAGATAATTTCTTAACATTGGATACTCAGATTGATTTTTTCCCATCATTTTAAATACTGAGGATTTCAAGCAAGTTGCTTTGAGACTCAATTTGTGGCCCTTAGAAATCTCAGAGGGGCATGGGGCTACAAACTAGATGTGACAGGGCAGACACTCTCCTGGGAAGTGGGTCACACACTTGCTTCCGGAGTTCAGGGCCTGACTCCTGCCTCTGGAGCAGGAGTTTTGAAGCATGGCTTGAGTGACAGAGAGGAGGAGGGAGGATGGCTCCCTGCAGGGAACCCAATGGCACCCCTCAGTGACAGCTTTGGTGTGGGAGGGCAGAGGAGGGTAGATTAACGTCAGAAATTGGAAGGAAGGTAAGTGGAGCCCCTACCTGAGTGTATTTTAAGCATCTGCTCTGTATACTAGTCAGATGAGGGTTGAATTGAGATTTGATTCAATATCCTCAGATGCTAGCTATCTTTTACAAGACCCCATCTAATTAGCCTGAAGAATATTACAAGTACTTGCTTATTTCTTTGAGATATCTTTGTGTTAATGTGAAGAATTTAACCCATGTGCACACATGGAGATGTTGGCAGTCTTCTTCCAGCAATGCTGGCTGTGGGGTGGGGGTGGTGGGTCATGGGAACAAAGGGATCCTCAGCACAGGTCTTTGTGCCATTCTCTGTGACATTTTACAGTTACAGGGGCCACCAATGCTAGCCCCTGGTCAGGTGGCTTAAATCCTATCCCATTTGTTTGGAAAAATAGCAGCTGCCTTGGCTTAGACATTTTCTTTATGAAAATTCCTATGATTGGCTGGCTCAGAGACACACACAATGGGGCTTACATCAGTAACAATACTACAGTGCATTAAGTTAAATTACATTTTAATATTCATTACGTACCTCAGAAGTCTCTCCCACTAGGTTTGGAAGGTGGACTGGACAGCTCCAGGCTTAGTCATTGCCCAGAGCCTCTTCGGAGAAATCAGCAGGTGAGTGGGAGCAGAGGCGACAGAGGTAATCACCTGCAATATGGGAAGTGGGCTGCAATCCTCAGGCATAACTTGGGTCTTGAGCTCCTGTTGTCCTGCAGTAGTAGTCTCTCTGCCACAGGTTCTTCATCTCAGCACTCCTATATCAGAGGACGAGGCAATCACACAGATGTGAGTCCAAGTCCTGGCTTTGCTGCCGCAAGTTGAGAGATCCACAGGATTTTACTTAACCTCACTGAACTTAGTTTATTTCAGTAAAATGAAAATAGATGTAAACATTTATACAATTTTGTTGTGGAGCTTAAATTAGGCAGTATAATTAAGTACCTGGCACAGAATAGATATGCAATAATGATCTTTCCTGGCTTCCACTTGACATAAGACAAACCCTACCCACAAGGCTATTTCTTCCCCCCTCCCCCAGGAATTATCTCTCTCTGTTTAACTGACTCATCTTCCTCCAATTCATCCCAAAATAGTATTTATTGAGAAATTACTAACAAGGCATTCATAAATGACGAGTGATACACCTGGAGGGGTAGGGAGAGTAGTCACAGAACGATGACCATCTAGCTGACGAGGGTTAGTGAGGGGAAAATGACCTTATTGAGTCCAAGAGACCAAAGACTCTAGGAGCCATGCACTAACCACTATTCCACAGTCCCTATTTTAAAACGTTTAGAGAAAAACGGGAAGAGCAGACAAGCATCTACAAACCAGGTATGGGCACAGGATCATGAAGTTATGATTAACTGGGGAATCAGAGGGCTTTGTAGAGCAGATGCTGATTAAGATGGGCATTAGAGAGTAAATGGGCAATACTTGGCAACGAAAAGATCAGAGGAAACAAGTTGAGAAAAGTAACATCATGCTTCATTACCACAAAGGTCTTCCAACTTGGTTTTGGTTCTCCCAGGAAGTTGAATATAAGAAATGTGGATTTTTAAATTTATCCATCACAGTTGACATTCAATATTATTTTATATTAGTTTCAGGTGTATAGCAGTAAGACATTTACATAATTTATGGGGTGATTCCCTCAATAAGTTCAGTAACCACCTGGCATCACACATAATTATTACAGTATTATTGACTATATTCCCTATGCTATACTCTACATCCCCATGACTATTCTGTAAGTACAAATTTCTACTTCTTAATCCCTTTAACTTTTTCACTCAACCCCCTAAACCCTTCCTATCTGCCAACATTATCAGTTTCTTCTTTGTATCTATGAGTCTGTTTCTATTTTTTAAATAATGTTTCATTGTATATGCTGTTACAGTTGTCCCAATGTTTCCCCCTTTGTCCCTCTCTGCCCAGCCCACCCCCAACTTCCACAGTCAACCCTCACACCATTGTCCATGTCCATGGGTCATGCATATATGTTCTTTGGCTAATCCCTTCACCTTCTTTTAAACAGTCAACACCTCTCCCCTCTTACAGCTGTCAGTCTGTTCCATGTTTCCATGCCTCTGGTTCTATTTTGCTTGTTAGTTTATTTTGTTCATTAGATTCCACTTATAAGCGAGATCGTATGGTATTTGTCTTTAACCAACTGGCTTATTTCACTTAGCATAATAGTCTCCAGTTCCATCCATGCTCTTGCAGAAGGTAAGAATTCCTTCTTTTTTACTGCTGTGTAGTATTCCATGGTGTAAATGTGCCACAGTTTTTTTTTTTGTTTTGTTTTTTTGACCTGGATAACATTAGAATTTATTTATTTTTTTTAATATATTTTATTGATTATGCCATTACAGTTGTCCCATTTCCCCCCC
>VMDR010013815.1:0-24438 GCA_007922815.1 Macrotus californicus | reverse complement strand
GACTAGTGCCAGCTGCATTTCGACAGGTCAGTTCTAGAATAAGTGTGGGTCAAATCTCTAGCCTACAACTAACAAAAACCACAGCAATAAACAGAGTATCAGGTTGGTAATGGGGTACTAATATCAGGCATTTTGGATTACCTTCAATCTGTCTTGGTGGTCCATATCCACTCAGACAAGGCATAGCTAGAAGTGAGGGTGTCTGGAAAAGGTCTTGCAAACAGCAAGGAGACTGATGTTAATTGGAGAAAGCTTGACGAGCTCATGATATAAAAGCACAAGGTTCTGAATACTTACTCATTCTAGGCCTTATCCTTAGTATTGAAGCAAATAAACAGATTCAAGTGGTGAACAGACTGTGCAAAGGGACAGAAAGTGTCTGGTCATAATGGGGACAGATAGTTCTCTCACTATCTCACGGCACTCACCCCAAAACCATCTAGCACATACAAAAGACAAAATTATAAAATACAGGTTCTCATGTATTTCTAACAAAAGTGTTCTTTTTCTACCTAGGCAAAAGTATAGACATGCTTCATTCATAAAGTCATGTAAAAACCTGAAAGACTAAACTAATCACTACATTTCAAAAAGAATATTTCATAAGTACTTCTTATTTTTTAAAGGGAGTTCCTCCAGGAACACCCACCAAGGACTCACCACTCACCCAGAATATCCCATTATTTATTTACCATATCTCTTTTGAGTATCTACTGTAATCCAGGTGTTGTGCTAGGCAAAGAAATTATAACAGTGAACAAGAAAGACCCTCCCACATGGAACATGTGACAAAGCTGTCAGAGGAAAGGTACTGACTGTGATGGAAGCATGCTGGAGTAGTGTTGCCAGACTTAGCAAGTAAAAATATACACGCCTAATAAGCATGGGGCATGCTTATTCCAAAAATTAATTTATCTGAACATCAAACTTAGCTGAGCATCCTGTCTTTTATCTCATAAACCTACAGTAGAGGGAAAACTTGGAAGTGGAGGTAGGGTGAATGGAAAGAAAGACTTCTTTCAGAAACTGACTTCTAAAAGGAATCCTAAGCATAGCAGGGAACAGGCCAGGAGAAATCTTTCCGGGGGGAACAATGCAGTGCAAACTAAGTCCCACAGTAACTGTCCATCTAAGAACTGAAAGAGGCAAAGGAATTGGGGTAAGGAAAAAATAAAGAGGGAAGAGGGGGAATGTCAGTGAAAGATAAAGCCTGAGGGAAAAGCAGAAGACACTTTCGTAAATACTTCGTACTTTATCATAAGACGAGTGTGATCCCACTGAAGAACTTTAGGCAGCCTGTTCTGGCTACAGTGTGAAGGGTGGACTCCAGAGCAGTTGGCAGGACACTGAGACCAGTAAGAAGGCTACTACTGTAACTCAGGATCTCCATAGAACTCTAAATAAAGGCAACGGGGAGGCAAACCCATTAGTAACAAGAGGACTAGAGATGGCAACGAAAGAGGCAACTGCAAATGGGAACAGAAAAGAGGACCTAGAGGGAGGCAAACCAGGAGAAGCATTCATTATGGAAAACAATGAAGAAATAGTCAACAAGTCAAAATGTTTTTGGAGGAGTCAAGTAGGGTAAGGACTGAGAAGTGATGCCTAGATTTATCTGTAAGAAAATCACCAGTGCCCTTAGGAAGGGAAGCCTCAAGAGATGGTTGTGGACGAACTAGGTTGCAGTTGACTGAGCAGATGCTGTGCTAGGAATCACTGGAAACAACGCCAGGGTCCCACTTCCTCTTTGTCCTTTTAAAAGTTGAGGGTCAAGGACAGGATCAGAATTTGGAGATGGAGCAGCCAGTGTCCCAATCAGGCAGAACAACAGAACGGGCTGATGGAAAAGGTCCAATCCTGTGCTAGAGCACACTTGACTGACACGGCTGGGCACCAAAGACCGAGCGCACAGCGGAGGCCGCGAATCACAAGGGGCAGGAATTCCAGGGCAGTAACCCGGAACCGGTTTGGGATTCGACTCCCATTGTGAGGCCAGACCTGAGGCGGGCCGTCAGCCAGAAAGGCTGTACCTAGTGAGCCAATGGACGAGCCGTATCGAAAGAGCGGCAGCCACGCCACCCAATAGGCGGTGGCAAGGGGGCGGGCGAGTAGGGGGGGAAATCAATGAAGCATCTTTTTTTCTTATCCCCTTAGAGGCTACCGGGCGGTGGTGCCGCAGGGTCGCAGGTGTGCGGCTCCGTCCCAGAGGACGCGGAGGCTCCTTGGACGGTGGGTGCCCTCGCAGCGGGGAAGGTCCGGACGGGGTCAGCGGCAGGTGGCTGTCCCCTTACCCCCAACACAGCTGCGGGCTCTGGCTCTGCGGCGTAGCAAGACTACGACGCTAGGGAGAAGTACCAGTCGGGGCTGCAGCCTTACCTGGGAGGGTGGGCAGGGCCCAGGTTGCTGAAACAGGACTGCAGAAGTTTGCCAACACTTGATGGGGACTCTAATTCAGAATCTAGAGAGCGGATTCCCTTTGCTGGTTGCCCCATCTCCCACCACGTGCAGCCGCGGCGTTGTGACCGAGTCAGATGCGCTCCCCCTGCTCCCTGATCTTGGGAGGCCTCCTGGGAATTCATTTTTCCTGAATTCTTCCCAGGGATTGTGGCTGGGCTGTCCCAAGGGAAGCAGCAAGGAGGGAGTGAAGGATGCTTTATTAATTTGATAACTGGCGACCTTAAGTAAACTTTACTTAACTACCACAAGTTTTAGGAAAGAGCATTTCATTAGCCAGGGAAGTTAATTTCCTATAGCAGTGGTTTTCAACCTTTTTCATTTCATGGCAGATATAAACTACCAAAATTCTGCGGCAAATAAAAAATATTTTTGCTCACCTGACCAAAACAAAAAAGTAGGTATAATTTTGATTCATTCACACCAGACGGCTGTTGTGTTGTCTTTCTTTTCTTTTTTAAATTTGAGACTCTAAGGGAAAAGAGGTTAGTGTACATGACGGAAGTCGGGTATTACATGTTTTAAAAATTCTTCCTTCACACCGTTGTGCCAGCCCACGGGTTAAAAATTGTTGTCCTATTGGAATATAGGTGGCGGGGGGCAGCCTGTAAATTTTGTGATGCTTTTTTTGAATAGCCTAATGAATTTATCCCCCAGTCCCCCAATTTTGGGGGGCCCAGAATTTACTGCCTGATCTTACTCTGACCTTTTAATTCTGTCTTACTATCCAGTATTTAGGAACTTCATTCTCCAGTGTTCTTGAAAAAAAATAATTGCCCAGTAATATAATATGCCGTTGGCGGTACATCGTCTTCACAAGGATTACGTAAGTGAACTACTTATTATACTCATATGCACCCAGTAAAGACTGACTGTGAAATGGGATCAGGGAAAATGGCTGTTCTCTGTGACTGGGCATGGAAGATCTATAAATTTTGAGTGGTTGCAACTACCTTGCATAAAGGTAGGGGTGACCACCAATATAAAAGGGATGGTAGTTGACATCTAAAAGAGCATCTTTTCACATGTTATGAGGCATTATAGCCCTAGCACCAAGAATTTTAGCCTGGCATATAGTAGCAGCTCAACAAATATTGAGGTAAAATACCGGGTAGCAGATGACAGAAAACCCAAGCTTTGTTGTATGAGTACCAAAATGTCAAGAAGAGGATAGGAAAAAAAGCACATTCCTGGAAATAAAGGTTACTTTCTATCCCTGCAAGCAAAGCTGCCAAATTTAAACTCAAGGTGCATTCATGTTGGTACTTCCCAACATTAATCAGAAGCTGCCAAAGGAGTTTCACACAATTAAGCCATGACTGACTAGAAATCTAAGATACAACCTACTATCAATTTCAGTGAGGTTAAAGCTGTGTGTGAAAGGGCATTTGGTCAATGAAATAGACCATCAGTTTAGCATAGAATGGGTAGGGACAAAGGGATACCACTTTAGTGAGGTAGAATGGAGTTACAAATTGTTGGAAAAAAGAGGACATGCAAATAACAATGACTGCTGCCAAAATTTAAAAAATAGGCTGACTCAGGCATAGTTTTCAGTGGACTGTTATTTCTGCCAGGTACCAATAAGTTTATCACAGTCCAATTACTAAATTGATCTCACAGTCTAAGAGCAGCAAAATCTGATGGTGGATATCTGGATAAATTAGGATTCTCTTGACAACTGTAATCATTATTTATTATCATATACTTATATATTATAAGTTGTATATTATGACGGTAACATTACCTTCTTATAGAAGGGAATCTGCTTGAATTTCAAAAATAAGTGAATTTTCACGTATATTTGTCTCTTGTAGTAAGTTTTCTACTCGCAAAGTGTAGGGTCTTACTAAGCCAACCTTAAAGATATGCTGACCTTTGGTCCCAACCTACTTTCTCCCTTTTATTTCTGTCCCTCATTAATCTATTTGTTCTATAAGATCCAAATCAAATGTAGATTTCTTTTGACAATATCCTTGATCCCATCAACAATTTCTGCTTTTTTTAACACTGCTGTATTTTGTTAGTACTTCTCTTGTACTTTTTTTATGTTCACATTATTTATTCAGTGAAGAAATATTCTTCACTTACTGTGTCCAAACACTTTACTAGGAGATGGATAATAGCTGGTATTTGTTGAAGACTTACTGTATCTTCGGCCTTGTGAGATTCCTAATTTGATTAAGAATATATGGGTTAAATAAATAAAATCTATTAAAAGTAATTCCACCTTTTGTTTTTGCTTTACTGTGGCTACTAGAAAAAATTTAAAGTGTCAGTACATATGTGGATCACATTTTTCTATTGGATAATGCTATACTAGTGTAGATCCTTGTTGTTCAAGGTGTGGTTCAAGGACCAGCAGCATTAGCATCATGTAGGGGTTTGTCAGAAGTGTCGAATTACTGGTCCCCCTCCAGACTTACTGAATCACAATATTAAGAAGAGCTCCAGATAATTCATAGACATAACGTTTGAGAGAAACTGCTCTAGCAATATCTTCTGAATTTCATGATTTTTCTTTATTTCTTGATTATTTTTTATTGTAGAGGCTGGTAAATTTTTACATTCATGATTCCCTCTTTGACTCTTGATTTCCTTTATAGAATCATTTGTAGATATTTTATTTTTCTGCTTTCAATGAATTCTTTCACATCTGTATACTTTTACATCTCCACATTTTAGCAGACACTGCTTCTTAAGTTACATATGTGAATGGAATTCATATGTATTCATGTAATATGTAATACATGATGTGTGTTCATAGGTACATGTATGCTGTTACGAATGTATGATTTTCTGGAATCCCAGGACATTATTAATATTACATTGGTGATAGAGAGAAATTTCCACTTTGTTTTGTACCTTTATATAGGTTTTCTAACCAGATATGTGTATTTTGCTTTTTTTTAAGTCAATAAGATTTATGGGTATTTGTGGGGCTTTAAAAACTGTATGTTTCTATAATAAAAATCCTCATAAGTATACTTGTATACTTACAATGTTAGTCACCTCAAAGTAAAATAAAACCATTGTACTCCAGTCTGCCAAACAGCTGCGGGGCTGAGACAGAGATGACTGTGCGCAGGATCCCTAGGGCTGGCGGCTGGGCAGAGTGCGGTGACCTGTTGCAGAGCAGAGCATGTTCTGTCTGTAAATGTCCCGAAGTTGAAAATTGAGCTTTTTTGAGTTTGTACACACGCATAGACGTACATACGTATTCCCTTTCTGATTTTGTTGGCTTGCATTAAGCCTAGCATTTGCACAGGAATAATGTTGCGCTAAGCCATATTCATACTCTCATATGGCATTTATCACATATATCCCATTGTGTGGCTGTGGCATAATTTATTCATCCAGTCCCCTGTTGATGAATATTTGTATTTTTGCCATGCTTTTGCCTTAAAAATATGATAGTGCTTTGTTAAGTGGTTCAGTAAACTAAATAGCCTGAGACCTTTTATATCTTTTGTAAACAGGAAATCGTCCCTAATACATCGTAAGTATTTAATTTGATATGACTTTAACTCCTTTATTTTTAAGGACATCTAGCCTGCTGATTCCATTTAAAAATGTATCTAATAACCTGCTCATCATTGGCCATACTGCCTAAGTAGCAATATAACCCATTTGCTTAAAATTTTCTTTTCAGATTTTGTATGACTTGTTGACCGTTATGTTCTTTGGCATTGTTGTAGGGTGGGTAGTTTCTGTAAAGTTTTTACTTAAATCTTCTTAAGCTGCTTCTTGCTTGTACAATTTGGGCTGCCTTTTTAAGCATATGCTTCACCCATAGAAGTCTCAGTTTTGCTACCTTACCTTCCTTGAGTTATTTTTTATTTTGTTTCACATTCCACTCTTTCCCATTCCCCAATCACCTTCTTATTTTAAGTTATATTTTACCTCCTACTTGTTAGGCACAGTGGTATGCATTGAACACTCTCTTTGGGCCACCTCAGATCCATACAGTGTGGAGCAACTGGGAGGGGAAGCAAAAAAAGTCAAGTTTTGAATGCAGTAATTCCTTGAGGTATACTGCAACATACATACTAATGAAAAGCATATTTGGGCTGGTTTAATTATTTATAAATCAGTTTGCTTCAGTTATTTTTTTATGTGGCTCATAAACATTGTACCTCATGAGGATTCTTCAGTCTCCTGTGGAAGAAAGCTGAATACTTATGCAGCCCATTTGATCACTTGAATTATAATACTGAGGAATGTTAGGCCAGAGTGCTAATTAAATGTGGTCCTCTAAAATTACATGTCTTCAAGAATGTTCACTAAATTGACTTGGGATCAGATGTTAAAACATTGAACTTTATTAATTTTTACTATGTAACATTTCAGATGTGCAAAAATAATTAGCTGTAAGTGTACTAGTACACCAGCACCCTGATCACTGAACAAAATAAGTTCTAGTTTGTAACATTTGTCCATTTCTGTGGTGTAAATACAGCCATTTTGGCCAGTTTCCATAGCTTCCAACATGATGTCATTGTGGAATTGGGAAGGGATGTGCCTATTGGCTCTTGCCAGCTCACACCAGCAGGTTCCAGCATACCCCTAATTGTTGCATATATGTTATGAAGCATAAAAGACCCGTGAACCTACCACTTGGCTGAAGAACTAGAACCAGTAACGATAATACCAATATTATTGTGACCTTCCTGTTTTCTTTGTCAAAATTGTTTAAAGAGTTTGCCTTTGATGCAGTAATTGCAGACTTAACGCTACCTGCTTAGAGTGTGCCACCAACTGTTCTCTGTATTTTAGTAAATCCTTTACTCCACAGTATCTCTATGAGGTGACACTGTGACCTCACAAATGAAATTGTACATAGGTTAAGTCACTGAGACCACACAGCCAGGAAATGGAGAGCCAGGTTTCTAACCGAGAAAGTCTAATTCTGTGCTCATAACCACTACACACTCTGTCTCTTTTGATGCTTTTAATTTATGACTACATTTCCTTAATAGGCTAGTGACACGAGGCTTATATTTGACTGTAAGTGCAGTGTTTACCTAAGACAAGATCAAAAGCGCTGCCATTGATTATATGTTCCAGTTTAGTGGATTTCAATTTTATTAAAAATATGTTGGGCAATTTTGGAAGTCTACATTAGAATTGGTTTGCTCGTCATTTTTGTTTTTGCATGCTTTGCCCTTTTTATGAGAGTGTGAAATTGACTGATTTTTTGCAAGTTCGTTTTCTGCTCTGTAGAAACTTCTCCCTGACCTCCATTTCAGCAGCAAAGTGGCAGATCAGGAGATAGTTATGCCCCGTGAGTGATGGGAAGCAGAAAGATGGCGATGTGCATATTTCTGCTGATGGTATCAGTTACGTACAGTGGCAGTTAAACAAAGGTTCCTGGGAACTGGAAAAGGAAAAATTGTGTAAAACTTTAGTGAAAGCATATAAAATACCTTTTTATTTGAGTTTAGAAATAGGGAATTTGTGTCCTCTTCTAAGTCCTATACAGAAAAGAGTCAAACAATGATTAAAAAATATTGGTGCATTTTTTCAATTAAATATAGTTAGCCTTACTCAGTTGTTAGATTTTGCTTCAGTAGAAGATACTGTTTGAATTGTCTGTTACTAGAGAAATATTTTTCACATGGATAAACATTTTAAATTGGCCAATATTACAAACCAGTGTGGAGTGGAATCTAACTAGCTGAAGCTTTGAGGTGTTTTTTTGCCTATACACAGACCTTATCTAAACCTTCCATGTACATAAGAGTCTGCTCTTTTTGAACATCTTCTACTAAAAGACTTGAATCTCAAAATTTAGCCACAGATTTCTAAGATTTAGCGATCACAAGCTACTTACAAAGTGGAAGGAGGTGTGACCTAAGGGAACATGGATGTAAACTCTATCATTTAACTGGCCATGTAGTGTGCAAATTATTTAGCTTCTCTGAATTTTATTTTATAGCTGCAAATGCTAGTATTTCATACTCAGTGCTGTGGTGGGCATTAAATGACAGGACATGAAGCTGAGCGGATATTTGGTATGAGTGCTTCATGCTGGTAGGAAATGTTTATGGTTCACACGGTGATGGAGCTGGAGGGCCCTCCCACTCTGTAGGGGGGGGAAAGTCGACTCTGTCCCAGTTATCAGTGAGTGAATTTGAAGTAAAAAACATGGTTTATGGATATAACCCTTACTCTTTCGGAGCCCTTGTCTCCCCATACCTACTTTTAAAATCTCTTTTCTAAGGAAAAGATTTACTCAACATCTTTTCCAGCTTCGTACTCTTCCTCCCCATAATGCAAAAAGGCTAGAACACAGAAAACTACATTTTCCATCACCATTGTAATGAAGGCTTTAGGCTGTGCTGTGGAGTCTGCCAGTCACATGCACTTCAGGCTTGAAATCAAATTATCCGAGAGATTCAGGTGCATTAAGCATTTGCCTTATACTGGGGGTGGGTCTAGCACAGTGGTTGTCAAATTTTAGCATGCATTAGAATCATCTGGAAGGCTTATTGAAGCACAGGTTACTAGATCCTATCTCTGGAATTTCAGTTGGTCTGGGCCGGGCCTGAAGTTTATCTTTCTAACAAGTTTCAGGTGCGTATACCCTTTTTGATGCTTTGACTGTGTGAGTTCTGGAAGTTGGAGAAGCATTCTGTCTTGCATCCATCTAACAGAAATGTTTACAAGAGAATCTTTCCCATTCAGAATTTATATTAAAATTTTGACATGAATATTTTAAAATTAATTTCATAGTGTATCCAAGTATAGTTTACTTGCCTGGATCGTGATCTTCAACTTTGCTATCAAAATGGCTTGGTCTGAGAGGGGTGTCCAACCCATGGCATGCTGGCCAACACAAAATCGTGAATTTACTTAAAACATTTTGTTTTTGCTTATTAGTTTTTGTTAGTATTTAATGTGTAGCCCTTCAAGACAACTGTTCTTCTTCCAATGTGGCCCAGAGACGCCAAAAGGTTGGACACCTCAGGTAGGACATGACAAAGTACTGAGGAGTTCTTCAGAGAAAGGCAAATAATTACAAGCATTAAGTGGAAACAAATATAGTATTCAAGTTTGTTTTGTTTGGTGTTAGGAGCTTTTGTTTAGGTGGTTTGGATTGAAGGAGGGGGAAGATTTGGGGAGCATTGAGGGACAGAATTTCAGTGGCAAACCATGAAAATAAATGTTGGTCTCCACAAGGTTTAAGAATTATATATATATTTCCTATTTTAATTGGTGATCTTTTTCTTTAACACATGAATTAGGTGGGGTGGCTGGGGAAAATCCTTGCCTCTTTTATGTTACCTCTTTAATTCTGTTGTTTCCTTCCAGTACTTTTATTGTTTTGGGAAATTTTCTTCCAAGCTTAGCGTTTATATGTAGGCTTAACCTAAAAATGAGTTTTAATTATTTAGGAAATAATTAAGTAGTTGTCATTTCTTTGACCAAATTACATTGCCTTAAAGTTGTTTCTGAATTTTATTGATTTTGTAGCCCAGCCTTTCATTGTTCCTCTAAAATTCTCCAGAGTCTGAGTTTTTCTTTTTGATATCTCAAACTATTGATGATTTTGGCAAAGTGGCCCATTTCTTCATTGAAAAATTATGCTGTGCCTGCCGTGTGCCAGAAACTCTGCTAGGCTCTGGGGAGATGATGGTGAGCAGAAACCTTGCCACCTTCACGAAACTTCAAGCACAATGGGGAAGAGAGAGGCCCTTGGCATATGTCAGCACAAGTGTGCAACATTTAGAGAAGAAAAGAAAGGCAGGTTTGTAATCACAGCTTTTGTAAGAGTGATTTGACTTGTCAGGAAAGGCTTCCCTGAGGAGGGGATGTCTAATCTGGGAGCTGAAGCATGAGGAAGAATTAGTAGGCCAAGAAGGAAACAATCCACTTCCTAGGCTGAGGGAACAGTGCATACAAATGCCCTGGAGAGGGAAAGAGCTGGACAAGAGTGAGTGACTGAAGGAAGGCCAGAGTCATGGGAATAGAGAGAGAGCTGGGGAGAGCAGGGTGGGAGGAGGAGCTGGAGAAGTGGGAAGTAGACTAAGAGTGAATATTGGCAACTGGTTAGGAATCATTACAGCAGCCCAGGTGAGAAAATGGCAGTGCTGGCAGGCACAGAAATAAGTGCAGGCAGGTTTGAGCCATATTTAGAGGTGTTTTTTTAAAAAAGTTTGGTATATTGCCCTGACTGGGGTGGCTTGTTGGTTGGGTATAGTGCTGCAAGGTGAAAGGTCTCCGGTTCAATTCCTGATTAGGGTACATGCTTAGGTTGTGGGTTCGGTGCCTGGCTGGGGCATGTACGACAGGTAACCGACTGATGTTTCTCTCACACATCGATGTTGCTCTCCCTCCCTTCTCTTCTCTCTAAATAAATAAATAAATACATATTTTAAAAAGTATATATATAGCTTATTGGGTTGAGGTACATTGCAGATGTTACAGGTTGATTTATGTTTACTTTTTTCTCTTTAGGAATTATCCAGGCTGCCTTTGCTACTATTGAACAGAAAACTCTGATTTAAACAAAGTGCCAACAAGGGATTGTCCTTGATTTTTGTCCTTTGTAGTATCCCTGCGATTCTCGTCACATCTTCTCTTACAGTACAAACTGCATTTAAGTTAGAAAAATGAAGCAGTTAAAAAGGAAAAGGAAAAGCAATTTTAGTGTTCAAGAAACTCAGACCCTTTTGAAGGAAATTACAAAACGGAAAGAGGTCATATTTTCCAAGCAGCTCAATACAACAATTAATGTGATGAAGCGGATGGCCTGGGAGGAGATCGCGCAGTGCGTGAATGCCGTGGGGGAGGGGGAGCAGAGGACGGGGACGGAAGTGAAAAGGAGGTACCTAGACTGGCGAGCGCTTATGAAGAGGAAGAGGATGAAGGCGAACATTAAGCTGGTTGGTTCTGGTTTTCCCCTTCCCTCGTCTGATCTAGATGACTCTCTTACTGAAGAGATAGATGAAAAGATTGGATTCCGAAATGATACGAATTTTGATTGGCAAAATGTGGCAGATTTTAGGGATGCAGGTGGATCCTTGACCGAGGTCAAAGTTGAAGAGGAAGAAAGAGATCCCCAGAGTCCTGAAGTAAGTATTAGCCTGAGCCCTTTTATTCATTTAATATCTTCAGTTCTGATGTGTGAGTTAATTACATACAGTGCGGGAGCAGTTAAGAAGTTCCCAGATATTCAAACCAACTTCGAACTAGATATAAAGTCACTCCTTTTCTTCTTTATATCATTAATCTTTCTACCTAAATGTACTTCTCTCGATTGTATGTTAGTGGCATCAGCTAATTCATTGTAAATATTCAAAACTCAAAGTAAATGGAAAGATTTCAAGGAATATTTAAACCAATTAACCACCATGAAATAGAAATAATACTGAAAATTGCTCTTCTCTCTCTCTCTTTTTTTTTTTTTTTAGTTTGAAATTGAGGAAGAGGAAGAAATACTGTCATCAGTCATACCCGATTCCAGGAGGGAGAATGAACTTCCTGATTTCCCCCACATTGATGAGTTTTTCACTCTAAACTCAGCACCGTCGAGGTCTGCCTACGATGAGCCCCATTTGCTTGTAAACATAGAGAAGCAGAAACTGGAGTTGGAAAAGCGGCGGCTGGATATCGAGGCGGAGCGGCTGCAGGTCGAAAAGGAGCGGCTGCAGATTGAGAAAGAGAGGCTGCGGCATTTAGACATGGAGCACGAGCGGCTGCAGTTGGAGAAGGAGCGGCTGCAGATCGAGCGAGAGAAGCTGAGGCTACAGATAGTCAGCTCAGAGAAGCCGTCTTTGGAGAATGAACTTGGTCAAGGAGAAAAGTCCATACTTCAGCCACCGGACATGGAAACAGAGAAGTTAAAACTTGAGAGAGAACGCTTGCAGCTGGAGAAAGATAGGCTCCAGTTTTTGAAATTTGAATCGGAGAAGCTGCAGATTGAAAAGGAACGCTTGCAAGTAGAGAAAGAGAGACTTCGAATTCAGAAGGAAGGACACTTGCAGTGATTTCTGTAGGTCTCCATTAACGAACATTTGTAAACCGTAGGTTTTTCTCCGTATCAGATAATATGAAAGTGGTCGCAGGACTAGCTGTTTTTCCTTGTTGTTTAATGTCGGTGTTTTCAGTAGGAAAAGATAGTTATATGTGGGTAACTATATACTTAAGTAGTATATAAAAATATGTATGTGCCCTAGCATAAACAGTATAGCAGGAACTATTATGCTGTACTCTTTATATTAGTAAAATTACGTAAGCGTGAGTCTACAATTATGTCTGTAAAATTCTAGCTCAGTGGTTCTCAGCTGGGGGGGTGATTTTTGTCCCCAGAAGACGCTTGGCAATGTTTGGAGACATTTTTGGTTTCAACACTGGGAAGTGGGGTGGGTTGCTGCTGGCTTGTGGTGGGGTAAAGGCCAGGGGTGCCTGCATCCGGCAGCAGGACAACCCCCACAAAAAAAGAATTGTCTAGCTGAAAATGTCTATTGCTGAGGGTGAGAAACCCTACCCCAGCCTGACTGTGCACCTCTATAGCTTTGTTTTATAGTTTCAGAATATTAAGACCTCAGATATTTATGTGGGCAGTTACTTAAATGACCAAAAAAACCTTTAACTATGAAACATTACTGTGTAGTAGGTAGAATTTAGAAAGTGATGAAGATTATAGGTACTTTATTTCCATGTTTCTATCTATAATCCAACTCAGAAAACAATACAGGGAACATCAGAGATTGTCCATAATGAGTCACTTTGAAAAGCAGCTCATTCATCTAAATAATGATGCTTTAGGAGCAACTTCTTAAGTACTTCTTAAGCTTAAGCTTAAGTTCCTTTTTTTCTTGGAATCCATTTTCGTAGCTTAGATAAAAAACTTGTCTTTTCAACCATGTACTGAAGTCTTCAGGTGAATGAATGGGTTGAAGCTAGTGAAAATGATAAGAAAATGGTACTAATAGTCTATGAGCTTGAACTCAATGAGTGGTTATTTGATTTTTAAGATAAATAATAGCAGCTGTTTGGGGGTGGGGGTGGGGAGAGAATGTCCTCTGAATCCTGATGATGATGATGATGATGAAATAATGATGATAGTAGCTGTGTGTTAGGAATTAGGGAAGCTCTGACTGTGCACTGTCTGACCTAACCTGTAGAACAATTCTTGAGACTAGCACCTACTCTTATTCGTTAATTTGAGGCTCAGAGAAGTCACACAGTGAATAAGTGGCTGATTTCATGTGTTGTGTATTTTGTCTTTGTCCCTTCCTGAGGAACGGAGTTTTTATCTTCAGTCCCATTGGTATTTATTCTGAGACTAAGGACTTGCTTAACCTGGTGATTTGCCTTCAATTCGCTGAAGGTGCTTTTCCACAATACAGGTGATTCTAATGCACACTAACGTTGAGAATTACTGCACGAGATCACTTTGTATTTTCTGATTTCCAGGGCTGATATGTGTGAAGCTTTAATACATCTCTTCTGTTGACAGATACTACCTTGATTCTGCATTTGTTCCTTGTTAATTTAAGAATGTCTTGAAATCATATGTGATACTGGAGTATGGGTATACAAGGAAAAAATATACTTCTGTTTAGTTACCTTGACTTTGAAATAGTGTTATTTTTCTATAACTGAAATAAATGCTTCTACCCTAGAAATAAAATTTGTCTACACTAACTATCTGAAAGCTTATTTCAAGTGATGCTGTGGGCTCTGAGGGTTGAGATATCCAGCCTGGAAGAGAGCCTTATCATGATGAATGGGGGTGGGGGGTCCTCACATTTGTGTTGGGCATTGTGCTGTGCCCTTCTCATACATTATTTTATTTGTGCCTCAAAACAACCCCTGAGCTAAGTCATCTTACGGCTACTTTTCATAAGAAAGGAAACTACCTTGTTAATTAACTAAATGCCTGAAAAATGACATATCAATCCTGACCCAAGATTTCAGTATAAGAGCTCTAAAGAGAAGTTGTAGTGAAAGCTTGTAGGTGTAATTAGATGTTGTAGCTTTGCCACTTATTGCTTGTGAACGTCATTTAACTGGCCCTGTGATTTGCTTTCCTCATCTCTAAAATAGGCTGAATGATACCTGGCCAGCCTATGCTTCATAGTTTTTTGCCTTCCTCATTCTAGCCCAGTTGCTGATCAAGTCCTGTCTTGTCTTTAGATGTTTCAGGTCAACCTTCTCCAAGCTCACATGTAGTCCTTAGCGTGGTCCTTTGTCTCGGCTCTTTTCTTCTTATTCCTCCCTGTATGACACTTTCCAGAATAGATTTCCCCCAAATACTGCTTTTATTGTGTTGTGAGAATAAATAGGGCATGAAGAAGTGGAAGAGGAGCAGAGCATGGGAAAGATCACAGTTCTAGTACCAGCTCCACTTTATCAGCTGAGTGATGCAGGACAGTAGGTGTCTCTGAGCCTCATTGTTCTCTCTAATACATCGAATATATTATGCCCTGCTTAACTCTCACTGTGTATGCAATAATAACAGTAATAAGAAAATGCAGTTTAAAACTAGAAAGCAGCTTAAAGATAATACAAATGTGTCCTACCTGAAATGCGTTTCCCATTTCCTTTTGTATCAAGTATAAAGTCTTGCTTTGTTTAAGATTTTCTTTTACCAAGATAATTAAATGCTTGTTGAGCTGCTCTCCAAATACTCCACTAATTTTTCTTCCCTCTTTCTTTGATCATGTTGCTTTCATCCTTGACCTTTCCATTTTCTATCTTAGCGTGACAACAGAGCAGAGCTTTTTCAGACCTAGAGATTTGATCTTTTCTGCCATTCTCTACCATAATTTAAAAATATTAAAATGAATTCTGCTGAATAAAATTGGAATATTTTATCATATAAACTGGTATTATGTCTTCCAAAGTCTCCTTGGGGAGCTTTTGAATAAATATGTTGAAGTGGAAACGGTCAACACCAGTCTGCTCAGCTTATGACTCACCCCCCACGTGCCTGAGCGCTGCTCCTAAACCGTAGGAATGGCTGTGGCAGCCATGTGTGTATCATGTGAGTCTGTCCCTTTGGATGTACTGTATCCCCTTGCACCAGAAGTGAACTTGGCTTGGTCTTGTAGTCCCTGAGGTAACTATTTGGAGGATTCTCTTTCGCATTAAAGGTGATCTACATCCTGACCTAGATCTAATGTTTCTCTTGTTAATTCTATACATAAAAAGAGTGACAAGGATTTTAATTCATATATATTCACTGTATGCTCTGGTGCCCTCCTACGAGACTCGGAATCAGTTGTTGGGTTTAGTTTCTCTGCTCTCTATGCTATTTCCAGATCATTGCTCCTTCATTCCTTTATGAAAAAAAGAAAAAACATTGCATTTTTGAGGTGGACACCCAAAATCACTGTATTCTTTTTGTTACTGTTCTCAGCCACATTCATTCATTCTACCATTGGTCATCCTAGGAAGTTCCCAGGTAATCTTAGTGTCCAGATGAAGAATCCCTGAAAGCTTTGGCCCCTTAGTTCTGTGTCTCCATAACCAGATCCCCCTCTTCCACTTCATCTCAATCACTTGTTCTGTCTCAGGATTCTGGGTTGAGCCACCTCTTCTCTATAATAACTAATTCAAACACCAACTCAGTGACTACAATCCCCAAGCCTCCCAGCTTACTGCAAGTGTTTATCACCCTCAGCACTTGAAGTCCATCTCCCTTTCCAAATATCGAGGGAGATTGGTGATACTCTGGATTCACAACCACTCTGGGCTCTCAACACTGTCTTGCCAAACTTACTCTGGCTCTTTAGTCTACCCTCTTCTACTCTCCAAAACCATGTGTTGTGGGTTCAACTATCTCCCAAAAAGATATGTTGAAATTTGAACATCAGGTACTTGTGAATGTAATGTATTTGGAAATGGTATTTATGGATGTAATCAAGTTAAAGTCACACTGGATCTGGGTGGAGCCTAAATCCAATGACTGGTATCTGAATGAGAGGGAGAGACATGGATATGAGAATACGCACAGGGGAGGACCCTGAGTGAAGCTAGATTCAGAGATTGGAGTGATGCAACTACAAGCCAAGTCATGCCCTTGTTGGTAAATACCAGAAGGCAGGAGAGAGACATGGGGCAGATTCTGTTAACTAAGGTAACAAAAAACTAACCATTACATTTGCTGAATCAGAAAGTGGGATGGGAGTCAACAATCTATATTTTAAGTAGCTTCTTCAGGTGATTCTCATGCACACTAAGTTTGGCAACTATAGCTCTATACCTTTCACCTAGATGCTCAGCCATTCCAATGGCCTCAATTACTATTTATATACTGACTCTTCGAGTCAAACCTCTAACCCAGATTTCTACTCTGTTCTTTTCAAATGTTTCACAGACACCTCAAACTCAATGCATCCAACCTTGAACTTATTAAATAATAATATTCTTTTCCCAGGTCTTCAGGCTAAAAGCCTGACATTCATCTTTGACTCATCCCTGATTTTCACATAGAAATCCAGTCAATTATGTTGTCTTGTGTATTTTACCTCTAAAGATTTTTTATTCTGTACACTTTCAATTCCGTTGTCAACACACTATCCCAAATTCAACATTGTTTCGCTTGAACTCATGCACTACTTCGAATCCTTCATTCCCAGTGAAGGAGATGTTTTGTATTAATGCAAATTTGGGTGTTACTTCATAATGGGTGATACATCTGTTTCACCTATGTTTTGCATTATTTAGGATGCCTTTGACTGCAATTAAGTAGAAAAGTAACCTTAAATGGCTCAAACAATAAGGTAATTTATAATTCTACAAAAAGTCCAAGGTTTGCTGTTTCCCGAGCTGTTCAGTTTGTCAGCTGATCACGAAGGAACAGTATCTGTCTGTTCTGGAGGACCACTGTAGTCTATAGGGTGTGGTGTTCCTTACAGCCTCTGAAGAGTGCAAAACATGGACTGCGTGACTGTTACAGCAGCACCATGTGCTGGAAAGAGGACCATAGAGATGAGGGCAAGGACCAGAGATGCTACAAATTAGATGACTTCTTTAGGTGCATTACTGAAATCACTAAGAATGGTGACAAGAATGTAAGTAAAGAGAAAGTCAGGGGCTAAAATACCTCTTCAGTACATGAGATGCGCACAGCCAGGAAGATGGTTGTTGGTTGCAAAAAATGGAGGTAAAGATGGTACAATTGTAAGGCATGTGCTCCAATGGAGCTGAATTTTTAGGAAGTAAAGGAATAATGAGTTCCGGCCATGGTGGCAGTGTAGGTAGAAACCCTTTGCTTCCTTGCACAAACAAAAGGAGGATAACAACCAATCTAAAATCAATAAACAATCAGAAGCGCCAGAAAATCAAACTGCATGGAACTCTGACAACTAAGGAATTAAAGGAAAAATCAAGCAGAAAACTGGACCGGCAAGGCAGTGGACCCTGTGGGCCAGGCCTGGCCTGCTCAGGAAAACCATGACAAGGCGGTGGACTGGCAGGTGGGATTGGCTGAAGCCAAAACTGAGCCTCAGAGCTGACTGTGGACTATGGTGGGGGCTGCCGCTGTGGGAGAAACTCCCAGTCTCACATGAGAGTCCTTTGGAAAGGGGCTAGAAAAGAGAAGTGAGCTATACTGTTCCTTCTCTGGCCCCTCCCCCACAGGCAGTGCCGCAGCACAGCAAGGAGGGTTGCCCTGCCCTGGCGAATAGCTAAGGCCCCGCCCCCTTACAACTTACCAGGTGCTCAGAGACCAATATGGACCAAATGAAAGAACAGAGCAAAACCTCAGAAAGAGAACTAAGCAATGAGGAGATAGCCACCTTATCTGATGGAGAATTTAAAGCCCTGGTAATCAAAATGCTCACAGATCTGATTGAGCTTGGTTGAAAAATGAAAAAGCAAATGAAAGATACCCAAAATGAAATAAAGCAAAATATTCAGGGAACCAACAATGACAGGAAAGAAACCAGGACTCAAAGCAATGATTTGGAACAAAAGGAAAAAATAAACATCCAACCGGAACAGAATGAAGAAACAAGAAATCGAAAAAGTGAAGAGAGACTTACAAACCTCTGGGACAACCTGAATCGTCCCAATATCCGAATCATAGGGGTGCCAGAAGGAGAAGAAGAACAAGAAATTGAAAACTTATTTGAACAAATAATGAAGGAAAACTTCTCCAATCTGGAGAAGGGAATAGACTTCCAGAAAGTCCAGGAAGCCCAGAGAGTCCCAAAGAAGTTGGACCCAAGGAGGAACACACCAAGGCACATCATAATTAAATTACCCAAGATTAAAGATAAAGAGAGAATTCTAAAAAAAACAAGAGGAAAGGAGACAGTTACCTACAAAGGAGTTCCCATTAGACTATCAGCTGATTTCTCAAAAGAAACCTTGCATGCAAGAAGGGGCTAGAAAGAAGTATTTGAAGTCATGAAAGGCAAGGACCTACAACCAAGATGACTATCCAGCAAAGCTTTCATTTAGAATGGAAGGGCAGATAAAGTGCTTCCCAGAGAAGGTCAAGTTAAAGGAGTTCATCATCACCAAGCTCTTATTATATGAAATGTTAAAGGGACTTATCTAAGAAAAAGAAGATCAAACACTATGAACAGTAAAATGACAACAAACTCACAACTATCAACAAATGAACCTAAAAGAAGAAAAAAACAATGAAAAAAACTAAGCAAACAACTAGAACAGGAACAGAATCACAGAAATGGAGATCACATGGAGGGATTTCAGTGGGGAGGGGGAAGGGAGGAATAAGGGGAAAAGGTACAGGGAAGAAGAAGCATAACTAGTAGGCATAAAAAAGATGGGGAGAAATAAAAAATGCAATAGGAAACAGAACTCAAAGAGCTTATATGTACAACCCATGGACATGAACTAAGGGAGGGGGATGCTGGAGGATTGGGGGGGGCAGGGTGGAGGAGGGATAAAGGGGGAAAAATTGGGAAAACTAATAGCATAATCAATAAAAATATGCTTTAATTAAAAAAGGAATAATGATCTAGTGGCAACAATAAGGAGGGAGAGGCATGCATCCCACCTTTGGACTCAATTGGAGAGCAAATGCCTCATTTGAGAGGGCTAATGGGGAAGATATGTCCTTAGGAGACATCTGGTTTTTCAAGTGACAGTGAAGTGACAGAATCATGGCACAGAAGGAACTGGAAAGTGGGCTATGTGCCCAGATAAAAACCAAGGATTTGGGTTCAATTATTGTGAAAGAAAAATAGATATTGAAGGACCATAACAATTTTTGCTGCAATTACTGCCGCCCCATCATTACTGTTTTATTTGTTAGAGGGATTTAGGGCGATGTCATGTGGGCTGCTCTTGGCATCTGGCATTATAGTTGTAGGGCAGTGACTCATAATAGGTGTTTGTGAATGGATTACAAGTGTATATCAGCTCTAGGCATGGTGACTGAAGGGCCTCAAACCAGGAGTTGCCTCCTTGGGGACATCTCTGAGGGCAAGTCCCATAGTCATTGCTGATTCACCTGGCACCTGCTGATCTGCCAATAGGCATAAATGAGGCCAAGGAGGCTGGTCTTTAGGATATCTAGTTTAGTAACCAACTGAAGAGCATCACTCTGCCCATAGTGGACAAGGGGCTCCCAAAGCTGCTGCAGGGGATTCCCAAGGTCACTGCACCTCACCCAAGGTCTTGCTGTGGTGTCTGGGTGGGAAGTGGAGTGGGAAGACACGCTCTACAAAGCAGAGCTCTTAGCTGCAGCAGCAAAGACTCTTTGTCCTTGTAAACATCGATTAGATTCTTCCATCCCTTTGGGGCACAGATGCTCTTCAAGGGCATCCAAGACAGCATCAGGGTGGCTGCTGCAGTAAGGCATGCACATTCTTCAAAATAGTGCATCATTATTTTAAAATACTGGGTATGAAAAAGTTTGATTGGATTCAAATACATTCACATTTCAGTGAGAACTTTTAACATTACATTTCTGGACAAAAATGAAAGATTTGTTATAGCCTTTAAATATAATTTTAGTTATACAATTTTGAATGGTTGTAAAAATGGCTTAAGCTTTTTAAAAAAATCACCTATGTGTGCAAATAACATTTCTGGTTGATGTCATCTATCAAGAAGTTGGAGAGATTATCTCTCCTTTGTTGGAAATAGTGGGTAGGCATTTAAACAAACTGATAAAAAGAAGCTAACTTCCAGGTTGAAGTGTGCTGATAAAAAGTCAGCACTTTTCATGTCAGGCAAACTGGGAAAGATTGCTTTAGTAAAATCACAACTTCAGTGCAGCCAAGATGATATCATGAACAGTTCCCTTCTAGCACAAGGAAAGTTATAATTTTGTAGATTATTTGGCTTTTTTTTTTCATTAATAGGGCGAAAGTGACTTTTTTGCAGTTTTTTATTTCCTAGGCATAAGCAGAAACCCATGGCTACAAAGGTGAAGTGAACATAGCTTCGCTTATTGAACTCCTACTGCCAGCTTTTGTGATGAACAGTGTATAGGCACTCCTTCTCAAGTTCACTGCAACATCAAATGCTGGGTACCTCTGTTCCCATTTTACACATGCAACAGTAGGCTTTTTCCAGAGGCAGGGCAGTAAGTGCTGGAACAAGAATTTATATTTAGCTTTTTCTGATTCTAAAACTCTTCTCACTACTCCTTGTTCCTCTGAAACTAATGTGTAGAGCGATAAAGTGGAGAAATTTATAGAAATAATCATGTAACAGTAGTATCTATTCTAGAGACTAGCACAGGACATAGGAAAATTAAAAAGAGGGATGTCCAAATTGAGGATCAGGAATGTCTACCCACGACGATTTCTAGATTGCTTCTTGGTGGATGAATAGGGATTAGGTATAAAGGAATATAAGATACATACCACACCTTTGCCCACTCAAGCTTCTTTCAAATATCTCTATTTTATGCTTCCCTATTGAGTACGTCAGTATTTTATTTCCCTCTCTCCCTTGCATCTAGGTCACGGGCCTGTGACTTGGCACCACCAGTTAGATACTCCTGCCTCATGATTGGCTTGGAAAAAGGCCACACCTGGAACCCATTTACTGAGAACATAATAGAGCCTTCTGGGCAGCCACCCTGCTTCAGAGGCAGTAGAAACGGAAGCACTGGCAGCAGTGTCCCTTGTTCCATGTCCTCGCTCTGATATATTTGTCCACTGGATGCTGGACATGGCATGGGCATGGATCAGTGACCTAATTTGGGCATCGTTCTCTGCTGCTTTGCCTTTAGGCCTGATTCTTTGTCTTTCCCAGAGCTTCTGTAAAACTGTCTAGTATCCATTAATAAATTTGCTTTTTGCTCAGCTGAACCAGAGTAGGTTCTGTTGGTTATAGTTAGAAGTCCTGTCTGAAAGACGGGAATTCTAGGTAGAGGTAAAAGTTGGCAAAATTTAGAAAGGGAAAAATAGGAAGCATTCTGACACCTGGAGCTGTGAATATTAATTTGATGTTCATGGAGTGGAAAGTAGGTAAGAGAAAATGCTAGAGTTGTTCATGGGCCTTATGTAATGGACATTGAATTATATTAGTGAGGAAGGTGACAGGATCGTATTTGTACTTTAGGATAATCACTCTGGCGGCCATTGGTCCAAAAGAAAATGGACCAAAAGGGGCTCTGACTGGTGTGGCTCAGTTGAGTGAGCATCCTCCCACAAAGCAGAAGGTCACCCTGCTTCATTCCCTGTCAGGACACGTGCCTGGGTTGCAGCTGGTCCCCGGTTAGGGTGCGTGTGAGAGGTGACCTATTGATGCTTCTCTCCCTCTCTTCCTCCTTCCCTTCCCTTCTCTCTAAAAATAAATAAATAAAATCTGCCTTGGCCCATGTGGCTCTGTGGTTGGAGCATGGCCAGATAACTGAAAGCTTGCGGGTTCAATTCCCTGTCAGGACACATGCCTAGGTTGCGGGTTCATCCCATCTACACATGGGCATGTGCGACTCCCCACTACAGACATGTACAATATCCAGTCCCAGAGGGAATCTCCAGTCTAGTTGCAAACGAAAGCAACCAATCATGCTTCTCTCGCATCAGTGTTTCTCTCCCTTCCTGTCTCTCTCTAAAAAAGCAAATGAAAATGTCTTTGGGCGAGGATGACAAATAAATAAGTAAGTAAGTAAATAAATAAATAAATATTAACTTAAAAAAATAAAAAAATAAAAGAAATGGACCAAAAACGGGTATATGAGACAAGGAGCAAGGATACCTATTAGGAGACAATTGTAACAACAGTGAGCAGTTATGTTGTTTAATTAAGTCAGTCATAATGTGGATGAAAAGGAAGGGACAGAGTAAGGCCATATTTGGGAGATACCAGAAATGTAACATGTTGATTAACTGGAGGTCAGAGTAATAAAGAAAAGGGGTTTGTAGAATGATTTTCACTTTTCTAACTTGGGAGACTGGATAAGTGGTTGTGCCACTCACTGAGATATGACATAAGAAGTAGGCATGTAAAGTGAAAAATGAGGAGTTTGACATGGGGTAACTGAGAAGTCAAAAGATGACCAATAGGAAATTGAATATATGGGACTAGGTTAGAAGTTAGAGATTTCTGGGTTAATAATGTACAGGTGATTGTAGCCATCTTGATAATAGTGAGATCAACCAGGTAAAATATGTCCTATGAGAAGAGAAAGGGCACAAGGTACAACCTTGAATGATATCAACATGTAAGTTTGTGTTGGAGGAAAGGAAGAACAAAGAATAGACTGAGGAGGAGGAAACAGAGGACTGGCGGAAAGACTGAAGAATGAAACTAACAATCGGTTTAGTTGCATTTTGAGAATGCTTAGTTAATATGGACACAAGATGTTTATTGTGGCCTTGGGAAGGACAATCTGGTGAAGTGATGGAACCCAATAGAGGGGTTAAATATGAACTTAAAGGCCACTCTTTCAGTGACTAGGGTAAGGAAGGAAGGAGAGAGCTGAGTCATCATCTAGAGTAAGATGAGAAGGTAAATAATCATATGGCCTGCTACATGTCTGTTGTTATGGGTGACTGAATAAGATAGGGACAAAGACCAATGGGAATCGAGGAACTGCATTGATCTTGAAGTCACTCAAGATGATAATAAAACTTAGGGTGTAAAAAAAAAATAAATCAAGTGCCATAGTCCTTGACAAATGTGAGGCAATGAGACAGAAGTCAGAAGACCAAATGGACAAGTCCATTTTGACACCATTTAGATGGCATGCACTTCAAAGAGGAGGGGAGGGCTATTTATATGTCTAAGGTATAATTGTAAGAATTGCCATTCCTTTTTTTTCCTAAATTTGTAGTATATAAAATGATACAATCAGGAGAGTGAAGTTATTAGGAGATTGGACAATGCACTAGGGAGTGGTTGAGGATGTTGGAAACTTCCTTACTTTATATTGAGGGCAATAAGGAGAATGGTGGCAAGGTCAGGGAGAGAAGGAAGCGGTGGAAAGATAAAAGAGAGAGAGATAAGTGCAGAAAAATATTGGCAGAAGAATATGGGATGAGAGAGAGATATTATTGAGATGATTTCAAAGTGAGGCTGTGACCATTGATGACATGGATGTAGGCCTAATGGGTTGAGAGTTTCAAGTGGCACTCAAATCAAAATGTCCAAAGTTCTTGTGCAGGTGTGCAGCCCAAAGACTCAGAAGATCTGACCTGTTCTAATGGCGGTCTTCAGTTGATGATGCTGACAGTCTTTGACTGTGCTTAGAGTTAAAAAGAGAATGTTGTTGGGAAGTGTGGCTCTGAGAAAGTCTCAGGCCAATGCAATTCATCAATTCTCACATTCCAGAAGTCTGAAAAAGCGACAGTTTTAGTTGACTGAAGGAAGATTGGGTAAATCTCTAGATGGAAGCACATATGATCTGAATTGTTCCAAACATCTTCTTTGTTAAAAAATGTTGAAAGCATTCATATTTATTCAGGAAATTAGCTCAAGGTGCTGGCTGAAATTTCTAGATAGGCAATGATCACTTTCTTCTTTATTTCATTTTTAAAATTCATTCCACAAATTTTTGTTGCGGATTTACTGTCAACAAGTCAGGATTACTAA
>VMDR010013814.1:0-24439 GCA_007922815.1 Macrotus californicus | reverse complement strand
AACTCCAAGTTCTCCAGGGCACTCACAGACCAACAACTTGTTCTCTCCAGGTGTCTGGCAATTACTGTAAATAGTTCTATTCTTCAAACAGTATTAAATAAAAATCTGTATATTTAGTGCTATACACAAAACCAAAAATGTTTTGTCCCACCTAATTATGGCAGGCATAAAACCAGTTCAAGTTTTTCAAGAATATTTTCAAGAACATGAGAAACTTGAGAGTCAAAACTGAAGAGAGCCAGAAACCTAAGGGATCTTCTGATTCAAGTCCCTCAAGTACAGATCAGAAAACCAAGACACAGGAAAGAAGTAAATTGGCTGACCAAGATCAAATAAGCAATTAATATCAGTCAGGAACAGAACTTAGGTATCCTAATTCCTAGAGTTCAGTGCTCATTCTCCTTAATCAAATATAAATACATTTTTTTAATTTACTCTTAAGATTTGCTCAGTTTCACTCTACTACTAAAACAAAACAAAAAACAAAGCTTTGCTTTCTTTTAAATTTTTCCTCCAAATGAAGGCTCTTAGCTAACAACTGCCTAACATTCCTGGATACTAGTAAATATTGTATAACTTTGTCACTACGTGTCTTAGCACGAAGAACTAACATTTTGAAATGTTATCTTTATACTATTGGTTGACTTGGGCAGAATGTCTGGGTGTTGATACCTTCATTGCCCTCTCCACTGATCTTACCACTGGCTCTCTACCCTTCCATCCCCATCCCACCTCAGCTATTTCTCAAGGTCCACTTAGCTCAAGGAACATCTCCTGAATACTTCACTGATCGGTCTACAAAAATTTCTCTCCCCTGTAACTCCAATATAGCACTTATGGAGGGAGGTACTCATTAAATACCTATACTTCTGCCAGATAACATGTGTTACCTTTAAATGTTACATCTAGCCACTTCAACCAAAATCTCAGCTCCTTGAGCACAGGCACTCTGCTTCCAAACCCCTGCATGCCACAGGCCCACCACAAGTACATAACAAAAATTCTCAATCAATGCTGAACATTATAGACTTCTAGCTAAAGAAAACAAAGCAAATGTTTGACCACAGTAAGCCTTCTAAAACTTTGTTTATAGAATTCTTATAAAAGATAAAATAAAATTATACTCTTTTACTGAGATTTTTCCTAAATGATTGCCACAACGATGAAAAAATGTTTTAAATTAAAATCTTTTTTTTTTTTCCAGATAAGGAAAACCACACAGGATGTATTTTACTGAGTGATATGTTCAGGAATTATTGGTGATTGTAATAGGATTGCTTTTCTTCTGTTGGGCTGCTTTTAGGAATTTTCCCAATTTAAGACAAGAATAAAATTAAAATCTTTTAGTTTCAATGTCTAGAAAAACAAAATACTTTTTTTCAGCATTTGGAGTTAAAAAAAGTCTTTCCTAATTGTTCACTGAAAACAAATTCTCACAACATTTAAATTCCCAAACATTCCAAATATTTCCCTCATCCCCAGGGACTTGGATGTCTGTTTGAGAACATCATTCTGAAAAAGAAACTCACTTTAAGTACAATGTATAATTCTTTTTCTAAGTCTTCTGTTTTGAAGTGGTAACAAAATCTGGAGGCTCTAGCATTGGTTGTGAGGCATGTATTGGATTAGTAATTGGAACATCTCTAGGCACCAAGAAATCTTTTGGTTATACAAAGTTTTCCTGTAATACCATTTGGCAGATTCATAAAGTTTAAAAACTGAGAAAACAACAACCACCAGAGTTCAACTACTTATCCCACAGGGAAACCCTATCCTATCTGTTAGCTCTTTAAGCCTGTCAAAACACTTCCTCTCTGCCAACTTCCATTCTTACAGCTCACAATTAAACTAAAATCCACCTTCCTGTAATTTTTATAACTTTTAGCCTCTACTACCTAAAATAATCCAATACAACTTACTCTGCTATTTCACCCAACACCCTTTCAAATAAATTAAGACACCTGTTATGTTTCTCATTAGTCTCTTCATTCTGGGACTAAACTGGGAACGTAGAAACTGAAGAAATTTCGCCATCCGTAGTGACACGGTATCCAGACCACACTCCATTTGATTACTCTTTTATGGAACATGTACAATACGCCTCCGTGCAGAGGAGTGGAACTATTTATTACCTTCCTTATCCAGAACACTAAACTGCTTTAAAAGCTCATGTTCTGTTTTGGGCAGCCATATCGCATTATGACTAAAGTGAGTGTGCAGACAACTAAACGCCTTAGATCAATCATTTACAAGAGACCTAGTCCTATAATTGTGATGAAAGATGGAATTTACTGTTAATTACCTGAAAGTAATTCACCTTATAATAGTTTACTTAATGCCACTCTTCAGAACAAAGTCTATTTGACTTGTTTGGAAGAGTGGGGCTATAACCACTTAATGTGTCTTTCTGGACTACCTTCTAAAGTGCTTTTGAACTTTTGTTTTCATGGGTAAGCTAGAAATAACTTTAGCCACAGAAGGAAAAATCTATTAATTTATCCATTTGTTTCTATACTCTGCCTTGTAATCTAAGAAAGGATTTCAGTCAGTTTGCAAATATATATTGAATACTATAGGAAGAGAATACGAGACATGTGCCCCAGAGATTAGGAAAGCAGATTTCACTCATCCAAAGACATCAAGGAAAGCTTAGAAAATTGGAGAATGAACCTATGGTCAGAGGAGAAAAAGGAAGAAAATGATTTAAGCGGGACAATACATTCTGAAAGCCAAACACTGACAGCATGTTTATGCATTTTAACAGGAAAGAGGGGCCCTGTTTATCACATGACTCTGTATTTGACCCAGCCTATTTTATCAATGCCATGAAGACATAGTAAACTTTCTTATCATATTTACAAATACAAGGCTGGCAGGGATAAAAAAATTCTCCCTAGGCTGATGTTGCATGAAACTAACAAGGTGAAGTTTAATTGTGATGAAAGTAAACTCCACCTGGACGAGGCCTATGTTATTCCCAGAGAGCAAGTAGGCACTTTGGTAAGTATAACTCTTCTGGAATCTCTCAGTAACTTTTACTTAGTGGAGCATATTTCCATAAGCACTTAGCTTATTACAGGGATATAACTTAACATTTAAAAGCTACAAATAGCTTTGTTTTTAAAAAGGCTGTACCAAATGCTTTAAAAAAATCAAACTCATCAAATTAACTATTGTTTCTTCATAAGAGGCACGTTAACTCAGAATACCTTAGAAGAACACATAGGAGTTCATAGTAAACCACCTGGGACTAAAGAGGTCTTACTATTTTGTCTTAAGCCATCAGAGGCAATGGGATAAAAGTTTAAAGAAAATTGTTCATTTCCCAGAGCACAGTGCACTGACAATCAGAATTTTCCCTAGCTATTCACATCAGAAATTGGGAGGTGGTAAGGAAAAAACAACAGGCACTAGGCCCTGCAATGACCTGGTGACAAAGCAGTGTTGTTAAGACTCACGAGACCTTAGTTTTCATCCCAGTTTTCTCACTCTAAGTGGGTCCTTACTACAGAAAGCTGCGCTGGCCTGAAATTATACAGGGTCAATTTCTAAGGCAAATCACCTCCACTGAAAATGGCATGTAACTTCTCGCTTTCTCTTTATCTCAATATTTCAAAGTCAGCTATCAAAAGACTTGTCTTTTAAAGATCTCCTACAGATGAGATTGTAATTTTTTGCTTGATTTTCATAACTTTGCACAAACATAACAATATTAAACTTTTTAACAAAACTAAAATCCCCCCATCTGAGTAGGAGATAACTTTTTGGAAGTAATGGAAATATTTTAAATCCTGATTTGGTGGTAGTTACAGGGGCATATATTCTGTCAAAACTAATTAACCAAATGCTTTAAAAGGATGATTTTATTATACATAAATTATATCTCAATAATGTTAATTTTTAAAAAATATTCCCTATTCAATTTTAAACTTTTTAGCTTTATTATCTCTTAATCTCCTCAACTCCTATTACCACCACATCCACTCACCTCAGCTAACGTCCCCTCATTCATTCATTCATTCATTCACGCACTCAATAAAAATGTTGAAGCAATATGCTAGGTAGTGAAGATACAGATGTGAACAGGAAACAGTTCATACTATCAAGGAGTTTACTGTCTAGAAGGAAAGAGAGACAGTAAACAGGCAATGCTGAGTATAGCCTGAGACATGCTATATATAAGAGTATGAAAAAGGTACTATAGGAACACAGGCATATCTAACCTGGCTCCACCATCAGAAACACCTGATATAAATCCATGTCCTAAAACTCCTAAATTCCCCTTTACAACCATAATGTTCAGTCTTTCCACTTATGTCAACATCATACCTTTAATACCTTAAATCCCACCAATTCCCCTGGCTTTTCTTAGTTCCCTCTTCAGTCTGGACTCAGGCTACCCATTACCCTAACATGCCCCCACATTCCCTCCTTCCTCTCTCCCTCCCTCCCTCCTTCACCCATAAGCTCCCTCCCCCAATCACTAACAATCTTGCTAAAATAAATCATTAATGTTGATCCCCACTTATCCATTAAGAGTATGTAAATGTCTACTATATCAAGCACCTACTAGGATATATCAGGGAACAAGTCAGACATGATCCTTGCCTTCAGGGAGGTTACATTCTGGTAGGAGAGATAGACATTTAAATAAGTAAGCAAAGACGATACAGTAATTACAGAGTGCAATAAGTGCAGTGGAAGAAAAAACAGAGGACTCTGACAAAGAATAGGAGATACCCATCTTTTAGACAGGCGAAGTATCAAGGAAAAGCAGAAGAAAAACAGTCTAGGGAGGAAAAAAACAGCAGGCAAAGGCACAGGCCCTGCAGCAAGATACAGCAAGGGACTGTTTTATAAACTAACAGGGTATGATGGCTAAAACTGAATGAGGGGAAAGTAACAAGAAGTTAGGGGACATGTAGAGGCCAGATCAGACAGAATCTTGAATGTCTGTACAGTTTACATTTTATTCCAAGTGTAATTAGAAACCACTGAAGAATATAGGCAGGAAATTGTCATGAATATGATTTAGTCTTTAAAAAGATTTATTCTGGTTGCTGTGAGAAGAATGGACTGGAAGAAGGCAAAAATGGAAGCAAAGAGACCAGTTAAGAGGCCACTGCAGTTTCCTAGGCAACAGATGGTGACTAGGACTAGAGAGGTGGAATGGAGACAGAGAGTTGTTTGTGTTCAAGAGCTATTATGGAAGTGACATCTACTGAGGCAGGAATAACAAAACTCTTGATCTGCCTTCCTCTTTTCCCTTCCCAAAATCTGGTCCTTCCTCTCAGCACATGACACAGCCAAAACTGGGGATCCAGATATCATCTGTCTCTTCCCTTTTCCCTCATTCCTAATCCACAAGCAAATCTTTTTGTTTCTACCATACCTCCAAAATCTCTCTCAAATCCATCCTCTTCAGTTCCAGTGATCTCTCTAGTACCGGCCACCATCAACTATGGCTTGGGGAAGTTACTGCAGTAGCTTCCCAGTTGCTCCCCCTATTTGAAACACTTATCAGACAGACATCCAAGTGGATATGTCAAGTAGGCAGTTGGATTTTTGATTCTGGAGCTCAGAAGTGAGATGACCTAAATTAAAGGGAACTGAATGCATATAGATGGTATTTAAAGCTACAGAACTGAAAGAAATCACATAGGCAGAAAGTTTAGACAGGAAAAAGAAAAACAGCTTAATACTATACCAGGAAAAATCTTCTGAGAAAGACATAAGAAAATCCAGTCAAATAAAAGGCAAAAGTTCTGCCAGACCATCCCATTACTCTCTGAATTCCCAATTTTTCTCAGCCCTCCTCTTCCTAGATGCAATAAACCACTCTCTTCTAGAAACTATACTCTATATACTATACTACTTTCCCTCATAGATACCTCCTGGGCTACTCTCTTCCTAAGTCCTTCCTTGGTTTTTCCTCCATCTTCTGCTCTTGAAATTCAATCATTCCTGTTCCTTCCTTCTCTCTCTCTCTCTCTCTCTCTCTCTCTCTCTCTCTCTCTCTCTCTCTCCCCGTGTGTCTGTCTCTTTCATATACATACCATGTCTCTCCGGAAAAAGTCCAGCCATTGTTAATATAATGAGAATGGTTTACACAACATTGATGTAACCTGGCAGCCAAGGAGAATGGACTAGAATGTGCATGTGTGAACAGTGACAACTTCACTATACTAGTTAGATGCCATTGAGTGAGCATGTGTACTGTGCGGCAGTCCCACTAAAAATGACTGAGCAAGTACTGCAACTAATCTGCATCAAATTTTGTATTAAACCTGAACATTCCTTCACAGAAACTATTCGGAAGACTGCAGCTACAGGCAAATGGTGATTGGCAGCTTCATCATGATAAGGTGCCTGCTCATGCATCATATCTTGTATAGGGTTTTTTCGTGAAACATCAAATCACCCAGGTGACTCAGCCCTGCTACAGCCCAGATTTGATGTCCTGTGACTTCTGGCATTTCCCAAAACTAAAATCACCTTTGAAAGAGATTTCAGAACATCAACGAGATTCAGGAAAACAAGACAGGGCAGCTGATGGCCATTGGGAGAACTGTGTGAGGTCCCAAGGTGCCTACTTTGAAGGGAACTGAGGCATCACTGTCCTGTGTACAAGGTTTCCTGTATCTTGTATTTTCTTGAATAAGTGTCTCTATTTTTCATTATTATATGACTGCATACTTTCTGGACAAACCACACACACACACTTTCTTCCTCAAAGTTCTTATCTACCCATACAATGTCAACTATTAACTCTGTCCTGAGAACTTCCAAATGTCTAAGTAAGTCTTACTCAAAGTGTGGCCCACAAAACCGAGACTTCAGAATCAGCAGGGCATGTTTCTGAAATTCTTAGACCCCACCTCAGACCTACAGAATCAACTCCCCTAATCATTCTTAAGCAATGGCTTTTATAAATGTCCAACAACTCATACTTATTATTCCACTCTAATCATGTTAGGTGATGGTACAAATTTGAGAGCCTTCATACTTGTTTATAGCAATATGACAGAAAAATGACCTAAGGACTAAGAAGGAAGTTTGATTTAAGGATAGCAGAAACTATAACCATGGGTAAGACTCTATAATGGAGTTGGTAAGAATTCTTAAACCTCTCTAACTGTCCCATATTTATTATTTTGGTTTTTCCTACCTCCCAATGGTGATTTAAAATACAAATCATTCAAATGTCAAAAAACCTCTGACTTGTTTTGCTTAATAGCAAAGAAGTAATCTGGAAAGCCGGAATCTTCCTCCACTGTCAGGATAAAATTGAAGTTGGTAACTTTAAAAAGAAAAGGAAAGCAGGATGCTCTCTAGGGTCCTCAAGTAGATAGAGAAATCCAAACCAAAAAAGCGATCATGAGGCTTAACAGTCACAGGTCTTCATGCACCAACATCACCCTATCTTGTATTAAAATTATTTGAACAAGTGTCTTACCTGTGCCACTGGACTATGAGTTCCCTGAAGCTATTATACTTCTCTTGGCATCTATCTACTACTTTGAAAACCCAAAGCCTTGCCCAGTGAAATCGAATCCTTCTTAAAGTAGAATTTGCAACATAATTCTAGCTCAATTCCTGTACCATTATCATCAATCCCAAATAAGTGCAGATTGATGAGGCTTTACTGTACCACCTGGAAGGAACAAATATATCAAAGCTTTAAATAAATGCTAGTCATCTTTAGCAATACAAAGTTGGAGTAACACTTCTACCCGGAGCACACAGTTTCTCCACTACTTCTAAGTACTTCTAAGGTGTAATGGTAGCACATGCTACCATTAAATCCAGATGTTCCCATTGCTTCTCAACTTTCCCTGTCTACTCATTTCTTCTCATCTCATATGCATGTTTTTTCCTTCAATATCAGCAGTGAAGTGAGGTTTAATCCCTATCTGGGGTAGAGGGCAGCTGTAAGCACTGCCATAGCTGGTGGCCAAAGCCTTACTCCAAATCCCTGGTTCCTATCTCCCAGCTAGACTCAGCAGTTCCTGGGGTGGACTCTTATTTCTAGAGCTCACCCTGTTCTCTCATAAAACAACGCTCAAGTGTCTGCAGTGTTAAAATACTGCTAGAGTGCTTTCACTAAAACTACAAACCAAAGAAACCTCAGAAAGAGGTGTACATCCCACCAGACAAACCGATAAAACTCGGCACCACGCAGTGATCAATATTTGAATATTCCCTGTATGTCTCCCTGCATGCAGAACACTACCTAGTGCCACCCCCTCCCGCATCCTCTTCGCTCAGCTTTCCTTCTGTAGCCAGACGATGGACTCAAATTTGCCCACTGTCTCTGCCTTCTTCTTTCAACATACAGATTCCGATGCAAATTAATGGTATTGCTCTGACTCGAGGTGTCTGGAAGTCTCTTTTTCACCTTTAAAAAGCAGTGGCAGAAGACAGGTTCCTCCGGTGAGGGTTAGGTCTGGGGTTCTCAAGACACTGCGATGAAGGGCTGCAATGCTACACCCCGTATCTTGACGTGAGTTGACAGTGGCACCGTACCCTGACACTAGGGGACCCCGCCCAGCCAGCTTTGCAATACAACACCAGGTGCTTCACCCAGGATTCCTGCCGTCAAGAGGGGGCTAACGCTGCCTCGATGGGAAAATGGCTCTTTCTCCCAGCCCGCCTCAGCCCCCACACCAGACCATCTACCAACACCATCAGCCCTTTATGCTTCAGGAGAGAGACATGCTGGAGCTCGTCACCACTAATAAATTACAAAGTCACTATATTCCGTAGACTTGGCCAGCAGGAATGTGGGTGATGACTAACTTTTATTTGGTGGCTTCCTTCCAGACCAGTCCATACGCCTGCCTCCCCAGAGCCGCCATAGAAGCCCCACATCCTCTAGAGCGCGGTCGGGAGGAGCAGGCGGGCACAAGAGGAACCTGCCCACAAGGACTTACAGACGCCAACTGCTGCGGGGTTTGGGGCAAGTCCGAGCTGACTTCCATCCTCTCCGCCGCCCCGGCCTCCTCGTCCGCCATCTTGAGGGAAACTGACGCTTGCAGTGGCAGACCCCCGGCCGGAGACGAGCGGAAACCTGTGGCCAGTCCGGGAGACTAGGGACGACACTTTTACGACGGCCCCTGAATTCGCATTTGACGCAGAATCGAACAGCGGCTTCCGGTTCCCTTCCCGGAAGCTAGCGTCTCGGGCGGTGGGGCTCGGAGGTTTTCCTTCCCTAAAGGCTTAGTCCTAGTGCTCGGTGGCTGCCGGCCGTCTGTCTGCTTTGGGTGGTGGGATCTGTTACATCTACGACGTGAGAAACAGATTCCGAGTCCACTATGAAAGGCAAAAAACTGCCGGGGCACCAGGTGCGAACCCGTTCCGGCTCGTCGCAGGTCTGAATGTGTTCTGTCTCGACGTGCCTGCAATGGCACCCCAGAGCCCACAGAATAAAAAGTACTCAAAGCTACTACTTCTTTTGGAATGTGGTCTGTGGTCCCTACACGCGCACAGTAAAACTCGGGCCCCAGCTTTTTCGGGAGCAGCAGTGGAGAAATAACGAAAAATGGGAGACCCGGTCATTCATCGGTAGAGGGGAGACAAACACGATAATCCTTATTATGGAACACCCGGCAGCTCTTCAGAACAGAAGATCGATCTGTGTGGAAAGATACAGATAAATTAAGTGAGGGGTGGGGAAGGACAATCAAGTTTCCGCAAGCTATATATTTAGGCTTACGAACATTTAAATGTGAAGGAAACAGTCTGAAAGGGCAGAGAACACAGTAGGTAGCTCCGAGAACAGGGAGAAGAGTAAGGTGGTCAAGAGCAACTGTAGCTTCATCTGTATCTTTTTAAATTGTTACAAAACATCATTTACAATGTCTTTTTCAACAAAGGAAAATTTTTTTTAAAGTTCCTAACAGGAAATAATAAGAGTTAATTGGGAAAAGATTAAGTTATCTTCAAACCGTATATTAAAATAATTTTAATGAATTTAAGAGTTAACTTAAAAAAGTAAAGTAAATATTTGTATATTAGGATGGAAAAGGCTTTTTAAGTTACGAGAGGCAAGGCCAATAATACTAAAGGACTAATAATTTCATTAAAAGTAAAAAACTACACAAAGATGAAGTTAAACAAAAATTGGGAAGAAATGTCTGCAACATGCATGAGAACCTAAACGATAAAATCCCAAAGAAGACTATTCCCATAGAAAATTAGACAAGGGGGAGGGTGGGAGCAAGGGAGGGAGGTGGGATTGGCTGGGATGGGGGGGGAGTGGGGGGTAGAAAATGCAGACAACTGTAATTGAACAACAATAAAGTAATAAAAGCTTTTAAAAAAGAAAACTGGACAAAATACATAAATATGCAACTCACCAATTTTTATAAATACATGAAAAAGAATTAGTTTTTAATTAACAAAGATGCAAATCAAACAAAAATTGGGCATTGTTTATTGCCTACAAATTTGGTTAAGTTTTTCTTAAAGATAATAACCATCAGTGGTAAACCAAAGGGATACTTATTGTTATGTAAAATACAAGTGTAAATTGGTAAACCTACAGAAAAGCAATGTAGCAAATATTCAGAAGTATTTTTTTTAAATGCATCTTCTTTGGCCTAGCAATTCCATTCTTAAGAATGTATCCTGAAGAAATACTTTAGGATGCAAGTGAAGTTTTAACTATGTTGTGGTAAGGGAGAAAAATGAGAAACAACTCAAATGTTCAACAACCAAGGACACTGGCCAAATAAACTATGGTCACTCATACAGTGTCACACTCTGCAGCCATTAAAAATGTGGTATAACCATGATTCTCAGACCCTCTGTGGGTTCCCAAGAGTCAGGAAGGCTGTGAGGTAAAAACTTTTATAGTAATACAAAGTAGTTATGTGCCTTTTTTAAAAAAATGTTGGTATGGCCCTGGCTGGTGTAGCTCAGTGGATTGAGCATGGGCTACGAACCAGAGGGTCGCCAGTTCGACTCCCAGTCAGGGCACATGCCTGGGTTGCGGGCCAGGTCCCCATTGGGGGCCAAGTGAGAGGCAACCACACATTGATGTTTCTCTCCCTCTCTTTCTCCCTCCCTTCCCCTCTGTCTAATAATAAATAAAATCTTTTTAAAAAAATGTTGGTGTGTATACTTAATCGTACAGAAGTCATGGTGGGTGAAACTGCTGGCCTCTTAGCACAAGATCAAGGCAGTGGCATCAACCCAGCTAGTGACCAGAGTAAAACTAGTACTGGTTTCTTCACCACCATGCTCATGAAGTTACAAAGCCAGAGGGCTGGGGTGGGGTAGGGAAGGTAACCAGTTTCCCTTAAAAAATGCCCTTGATTAAACAGTAAAAATTATGAATTTTATGAAATCTCAACCCATGAGCCTTTTAAATATTCTGTGTGATGAAATCACACATAAAGCTTCTCTGCTGTGTGTGATGTTTGGCTTGAGAAGTAGGTCTGTGATTGAGTTGCTAGCCAAACCAGCCACTTTTTTCATGGAAGATCGTTTTCACTTAAAAGAACAGCTGACAGATACCCAAAGGTTATTCAGACAGGTTTGGTAGGCATTTTCTGAAATATGAACAGTAAGCTTTTCTCCTAGAGAGAAACAATAGTTTTTCTTGTCTGTGGTAGAATTTGAACTTTCAAGTGAACATTTTGTGGAGAACTTGTATCTGCCATTGTGAATTTGACAAAGGCCCAATAAAATTGGTTGTGATATTGACATGTGATTTTTTGGATATTGTATAATGAAATATATTGACACTTGGAAAAGCTATATAACTCAATAAGCCAATATTTTCCAAATGACAAATGCAGGATGTTATAAAATCAAGCATAGGTAAAAGACCTATTCACATTGCTAAACAGATCAATAGAATTTATGGAGTATGGAGTACAAAAAGTTCACTGTATGGCTTCAGCTTCCACATTGACTTCATCTATAAGATTTTACTGTTTGCCCAGTTTGGGTGTAGTTTCAAAGAAGAATATCCATAATTAGCTGAAAATTATGTATCTGTGTGAGGCCAGATTTTCTTCATATGCTTCAACTGAGACAATATAACAGAGTAGACAGAATGCAGAACCAGATATGAGAACCCAGCTGTCTTCTATTAGGCAAGACTTTAAAGACTTTTTGCTTATGTTCTTTTGAATTGGTGTTTGGGGAAACATTATGTTAAGTGAAGTAAGCCAGACACTAAAGGACAACTATTGTATGTTTCCACTTGTATGAGGAACCTAGGATAAGGCTAGTATAAGAAAAAGTGATCTGAAGATAATTTCTACATTTTATGTTTATGAGAGTAACATAGTTCAATTTGTGACTATTTATGACAGTGTACTTATTTGTGAAATGTCCAAGTAATAAATTCTCCCTTGACTTTATTTCTAGGAAGTTTCGCTTTCATGGTGAGTTGCTGCTTGCTCTCTTTATGAGCTAACAAGAAATCTACCTTTCTTCTTTGTCAGGAACTGAAAGCCAGTTTTTATGTGGATTTGTAGTTATTAGCTGGTTAAAAGTATTTTCCTGAGAACCATTAATCATTCCTTAAATAAATAAATTCCTGTTTCTACTCACTTTGAGTACTGTGAGTGAGGCAGCTTGGTTACAATTCAGGTCCTCAATTCGGAAAGCTGGCCTGTGTGACTTTAAACCATGTTTTTCTTGCCCTGTCTGGTGTGGCTCAGTGGATTGAGGCCCGGCCTGCGAAGCAAAGGGTCACCGGTTTAATTCCCAGTCAGGGCACATGCCTAGATTTCAGGCCAGGTCCCCAGTAGGAGGTATGTAGATTTCTCTCTCTCTCTTTTTTGCTCCCTTCCTCTCTACTTATAAATAAATAAAATCTTTAAAAAAAAATGAACCATGTTTTTCTATCCAGAATGTCTTAACAGTGTATCTGTTCCTGTCACCTATCACACAGCTTCTTGTGGCATTCCATTTCTAGGAGATAATTCTCCTATCTTTGAGGTTCCTCAAAGGCCTCTCCAAATGTATAATATAATATTTTATAATATGCCACATTGCCTGTGTTTTAAACAAGACCATCTCAACTATATCTCCCAAATCTGGTTTAAAAATAAACAGCATCCAGCTGTTTTGTAGTGGTGCAGTGTTAGACAAAATCAAAAACTTTATTGACATGGACAGTGCTCTCCACACCTATAACACAGCCCCTGGTTTTTCATCACTAGGGTTCTGAATTTTGATGCTAATGTTTAACAATTTTTTTACTTCCCTCAACTATCCAATCAGGTGTCAAGTTCTGTAGTTTCTGGCTTTACAATTTTATATCTGATTTTTCTCTTCTAATCTCAGTGTCACATTCTCCCATCTTCCTTCTTCCTCCATTTCCCTCCCATTTTCCTCCCACTCCCTGGATAGCTTAGTCCCTTCAGGCTGCTAAAACAAAGTGTGACAGACTGGGTGGCTTGTAAACAACAGACATTTATTTCTCACAGTTCTGGAAGCTGGAAGTCTAAGATTAGGGTGCAGCACAGTCAAAGCCCTCTTCCAGGTTGCAGACTACTGATTTGTCAGTGTCCTCAAAAGGTGGAAGGGGCAGGGGTCTGTCTAGGGTCTCTTTTATAAGGGCACTGATCCCATTCATGAGGGCTGGTTCAAAAGCCCTACCTCTAAATACCATAGCATGAGGAATTAGGGTTTCAACATAAGAATTTTGTGGGGACACATTCTGACCATAGCACTGGATTATTCCAATATCCTTCTAACAGGATTCTCTGTTACAACCCTCTTCTGTCCAATCAGTTTCCTATGCTGTTGCCAGATCTATCTTCACTCATGGCGTTTATACAGGCCTTCCATAATGTGGCTCAAACCAAGTATCTGGTCTAAGTACTAGTCCTCTAGGCATAACCAAGGTCCAGCCAAATGAAGTACTTACTGTCTCCTCATCATGCCCTGCATTTTCTCACTTTAATGTTCTAGCTCATGTTGTTAGGTGGTGGTGGAAAATGCTTCTCCCCACCCCACCCCCAATCTCTGTCACTCAAAAACACTATCCATTCTTTATATGCCACCATGGCATACTAAACTTTTAAACTTTTATGAATTAAACTTTTCCTGATTCTCTTCAAAGATGTGATCTCTCCCATTTCTAACCTTCCTCTTGTCTTTTATATGTGGTTGTCTCTTGTGGCAAACGAGACAACAGCATATAAATTCTGTCTTATAGTGAACTTATTCATGTATTTCCCTCTCCTAAATAAACTTCTAAGATAATGAACCATGGCTCTGTAGAACTTATCATCATTATGCTTCTTTATGTTTTCTGCTTAGCTCAGTATCTTGCTTCCAAAGGTACTCAGAAAGTATTCCATGAATTGAAATTGGTATAGCTCCAAGAAAATAACTCAAAGAGGAGTTTATAAAGGGTGCACTTTGTATAAAAATGTTTATTCAGAACATTTAAAACATAATAAACAACCTAACATTTCAACAGTAAGGGAATGGTTAGATAAATTAACGACAGGGCCCTGTCCAACAAGAGTGAAGGACTTAGGAAGCTTTGCTGAAATAAAAAATGATCGAGTTTTATTCAAGGGATGCAGGGTCTGTAGATCCACAGCACAGCTAGGCAATACCCAGAGTGTTCTGATGGAGAAAGGAAAGGGGCTTCTTCACAGTAAAAAGTGCAAGTCTGAGAAAAGTGAGTCCTGCATTCTTAGTCCATATATTGGTTCAAGATGGTAATCGTCCCAGATATCCAGTGGTCTGGATAACGACACATTCTTTTTTAGGGATGCTAAGGGGTTACCTGTAAGAGTTATTATATACATCTCCCGCACTAGAACATTGTTACGTCCTTCAGGGGGGCTATGTGTAAAATTTGGGTACCTCCAGGCACTGCCGCACAACTGAAAAATTCAAAGTTTTGGTGCCCAGGCTAGATAAAGAATTGTTTCCTCTGCCTTAGCCTACTTGATTTCTATAATTATCAGCTTCACAAAAGTGACTTCGTTTTATTTCTTCACTCCTTTCCTCAGCCCGAATGTAATTCTTCTTCTGTCCCTGGCCCACAGGAAGTATTTAAAACGTATTAAATGAATGGTGTATAGTGCATTGGAATATTATGTAACCAAATGTAATCGAGTTTAGGAAAAAAATACCTTTCTCAAAACACCCGTATTACATCTACAAAAACCCCCAAACCCTACGGAAGCACGCTGTTAATCATCAGAAGGGGGCCAGGGAAAGCCAGCTGTCACATTTGTATCGCAGTTTAAAAGGCGTCCTCTTGCACACCTTGCTCTCACAACAACCCCGTGACGGACGCCCGGGAGGTAGCATCGACGCCGTTTTACTGGTAAGGAAACCGACTTACAGAGGTCAGAATTCTAGACCCCGCCTCCCGGAACCTGCTCTATGCTTGCCGTCCCTCGGCGGCCGCGATCGGCACCGGGGATCTCTGTTTGCTTGTCTTCGCCCTCATAGCTTTAGCGAGCCGAACCCAGAGCGGCGGGCGCCGCGAGAGGTCGGTGCCGGGGAAGGCGCAGGTGCCACCAGCCGTGCTGCACTGCGGCGCCGCGGGCTCGGCGACCGCGTCCGGAAGTGCAGCAGGAGCGGTCGCTGCGTGTGCGGCGCGGTCCCGCCCGGGACGCACGAGGCCCACCCCCCGGTGCGGTATGGCCGCGGTGCTGGCCTTCAGGGTGGTCGCGGGCTTGGCGGCCGCGGCGGTGACAGCTATTCTGCTGGAGCACTATGGCCTGGCGGGCCAGACCTCGCCGCTGCCCCAGCCCCGCGTTCCCCGGAGGCCGCACCCTGCGCCCGGCCCCGGAGCCACCAATATCTTCTGGGGTCTGCAGGTGACGCAGGGGAAGCCTGGCGGGGTTGGGTGCAGAGCTGGCACGACTTGGTGAGACACGGGCAGTTTCCGCGGAGCACGAGCAGTGCCTGCTTGGGCCCCAAACTCCGTGCTGGTGGAGGGTGGGGGAGGTGGGTTGCGGTCCTTGCCTGGGGGAGTCTTGGATGCCCTGCATCTTTGACTGTTCCTGACCCCCACCCGGAGGGAGCCCCTGGGTCTCTCTGTCCGTGCTGCCTCTTCCTGACTCAGACATCTCCGTTTAATACCTGCTTTTGGCAGATATCCGACATTCACCTGAGCAGGTTTCGGGATCCAGGCAGAGCTGTAGACTTAGAGAAGTTTTGTTCTGAAACTGTTGACATCATTCAACCAGCTCTCGTCCTAGCAACAGGTAGGGAGGATTGCTGTGCTGTCCTGTTGTTCTGTGGTCAGGAAGGTCCAAAAGAATGCTAGCCAGGGCTGCAGCTTTTCACTTCGGGGACATTGGGAACGTTATAGCCACAGCCCCAGGTCAACCCTCCTCCTGTAGAGGAGATAACACATAATAATTACATCTGCCCGTGGATAACTGAGTCGAGATCCAAGCCAAAAGATTTGTCCTGGCGAGGTTTTGTTAAAGCAGGAGAAGCAGGACTCAGTGTTCTCATCTTAAGATCTCCTGTATTTATATGTGTTTTTGTTGTTGCAATCCTGAATTTGAGAGAGAATTAGGGAAAGCCCGTTAACCACAAATCAAAAGTCATCTTTTATTTAAAATTTTTTTCCGTGTTCATACAGTTAGTTGTTTGAGCCTTACATGACTCAGGACACTTTTTCCTCATCGTTTGGTACATCTGTGACTTGGGTTTCCTAGCGTCTTCAAACCCCTAACCATTTGCTCCTGAACTGTTGGAGAAGCTAAAGGGGCATCTACCTTATCTACTAAGGGATTCATCCCACCCACCTTACTGGAACACCTCTGCTGGATGGAGTAGCAGTCCTCATTTTATGGAAAACTTCAATTTCAAGTGTCTGTCTAGTTTTCTAGAAATTTTGGGATTTCATTGTCCAAGCTACACCTTCCAGATTGCTTTTTGCTATAAAAATAATACTTGGTCCGATTATAACGGTTGCCATAGATATTAGGCACCAGCCCAGACTGTTGGACTTACAGTTTTCATTAGAGTCCTATGCTGTCTTTAAAGATATATTTTTCACAACCCATTTCTAAAATCATAGGAGGTTAAATAGGCACTTGCTACCATATAAGGAACAAGTAAAGCCCCTGCTGAGAAAATGTAGATGGCTTGTTTTGGACTTAAAGGGACTCATAAGTGGCTATGTTTACACAGGTCGAGTGCTTTAAGTATCTGTTCCTGCAGCGTGCATTAAAATAAATTGAACTTCCTTGGGTTTATTTTGCACTGTGGTTCAATTCTTATGTAAATTTACAGGAGATCTGACAGATGCCAAAACAAAGCACCTGTGGGGATCCAGGCAGCATGAGGAAGAATGGCAAACTTACTATGGTATTCTGGAGAAGACGAGGGTCATGGAAAAAACCAAGTGGATTGATATCAAAGGAAATCATGGTAAGAGTCAGAACCCACATGTAATTAATACTGTATTTTTATTTCTTCCAGGAGCCTAAATTCTCCAATTTACATTGCAGAATTATAAAATGGGACATTATAACATAAGTTTAGAGGCACTGAAGGTCACGACTCTGAAATGCAACTATAATATGTGATTTTAAAACTTAAGATGTCTGGCTGAGGAATGATGGGAGGAAAATGCAGACAACTGTAATTGAACAACAGTAAAGTAATAAAATCTTTAAAAAAATAAAGGAAAAAAGAAAAAAAAAGTTAAGATGTCACTGTTGGTCTTGGAGGGGAAAGTTGGTATAATCCTTTCTTCTTACGTGAAAGAAAAGCTTCTAGCAAAATCCATGCAGGTGAATATTTTAAAAAATACACATTTTTCTAGATGAAGGAAGCCAAACCCGTCAGCTACATATTGTATGATTCCAATCATATGACATTCAATAAAAGGCAAAATTATAGACAGATAACATATTGCAGTTGCCAGAGGTTGGGGATGGGGAGAGAGATTGATTATAAAGAGGCATCATGAGAATTTGGGCAGTCATGGAACTGTTCTGTCTGTTGATTGTAGTGGTACATACATGACTATACATTTCTCAAAACCCATAGAATTGTATATCACAAAGAATGAATTTTACTGTATATAAATTAAAAAATTAAAATTGCCAATAAATTCCTACCTTCATGGGGAGAGAAAATGGATAATCACTTCCTGTTTTTTAGATTATCATTGTTGTGTTAGTAAGGAAATGAACTCCAAAGGTGTCCTTGTCGTAGTAGATTTGTTTGTTTGACTGACTTTCTCATTGGTCAATTCCTTCACCTGTCTGGTTCATTTGATTATTCATTTCTGGTAAATACCTAATTATATATATTTTTTAAATCTACCTTTTTAAACAGATAAGTCTATCTGGTGAAATATACAGACGTTGGTTTGATTAAAAAAATGCCCTCCTACAAGGCAACTAGGAATTATAAATTGAAAATAGAATATCTGGCTTACAACTTTCTCTGCTATATTTACATTTCTTTTTTTTTTTTCCTGATCCTAATTAGTGGTACACATCAAATTCCTTTGCAATACATAACAAATGTGTATATTTTCCAAGTCAGGGTGCTGACTTATTTCAAGTAAGATGTATCAAACAGACTCTTGTGTTTAAATGATTCGGATAGTCCTTTGGAATTCATAATAATCTATTGGAGGTTGCATAGGCATAAAAGCTTATGGTATAGGCATATATACTTGCACGTTGTGCTAAGGTAGGAGCAGAAACTAATCTTTACTGAATTTATAACAGTTTTTCTCTTACTTAGCAAGAGGGTTACGCACACATTAATATTATTTTTGGCATTAATTGGACTTACATTTTAATTTCTAAGGTTATTAGAAGTGTCGTAGATTCCTGGAAGTCAAACAATTTTAGCCATTGCAACCAGTCAGTCAAGCTCTATGAAATGACTATATTCCCAGATGAGTGTTCTATGATGTCCTGACCCTTAACCTTGACCATTATATAATTCCTTTCTTGCTGAATCTTCTCTAAGATTTAAGAAGAGGGAGGCTTTGGTCCTGTTATCAAAGTCATATTGAAACTGGAGGGCAACCAAGTCAGGGGCTCGTGTTGTCTGACACCACTCAGCCAAAGAGCAGAGATAGGGGTTGGATTATAATTGTGCTCTTATTAATGTCAGAGGCCAGCAGTCAGAGTAGATGGCTAGTAAAAACCCTAACATCCACATGGAGCTTTCAGAAGCAAGTTTATATAGGGTAAACGTGGGAATTTGGGAGGGAGAAATCCCTAGCAGGAGCGCAGACATTTTGTTTCTCTTGCAGGTAAGGGGAGTTGGCGCAGCTTCTTCCCAAGCTGGCTCCTCTGTTCCCGTGTTATCTTTCTGCTTGCATTAGAATTCCTGTCTTCCCAGGACACCTGTGGTTTATGGCCAGCAAAGCTCTGTATTCTCTGGTTAGGGAGGAGAGGTATAAAACACTTAACTCTCCAGTGTCCTTGGTTAGGGGAGATAAGGTCTTGCCATTCACCAGCTGGCTGTAAATTGCTCAAACTGTTTGATCTTCTTTAATGTTCTTGTCTCAGTTTCCCCATTCACTTGCCCAGGAATTTTCCTAGCTTCTTACTCTCCTTTCTCAATCTGTTTAGAGGCACTTGGCATGGATCCATGTATCAGGCATGAATCCAGTCCTTGCTGGCTTCCAGAGTCACATGATTGAAAAAGCAGCAACAGCCTTCCAGTGTTGTAACTTCCAATTGATATTTATTTTTATTTAATCTGTCCTGTATTTTTTTCCATTACTATCTAACCCCTTTATACCACCTTCCCCCAGCAATCACCACACTGTTGTCCATGTCCATGAGACCTTTTTCCCTTTTGCTCAGTCCCTCCACCTGCTAACTGCCCTACCCCCTGCCCTGAACTCTAGCTGTCAGCCTGCTCTCTATCTATGAGTTTGTCTCTATTTTGGTTATTAGTTCAATTGGTTCATTAGATTTCACATATGAGTGAAATCATATATTTTTCTTTCTCTGACTGGCTTATTTCACTTAGCATAATGTTTTCCAGGTTCATCCATCCTGTCGAAAAAGGTAAAATTGTCTTCTTTTTTAAAAATTTTATTTATTTATTTTTAGAGAGAGGGGAAGGGAGGGAGAATGAGAGGGAGAGAAACATCAATGTGTGGTTTCCTCTCCTACACCCCCAAATGAGGACCTGGCCTGCAACCCAGGCATGTGCCCTGACTGGTTATCAACTGGTAACCCTTTGGTTCTCAGGCTGGTGCTCAGTCTGCTGCTCAATCTGCTGAGCCACACCAGCCAAGGCAAATTTTCTTTTTTATGGCCAAATAGTATTCTACTGTGTAAATGTCCCATAGTTATTTTAGCCACTCACCTACTGACAGGACACGGGCTGCTTCCATATCTTGGTGATTGTAAATAATGCTACAATGAACACAGGAGTGCTTATGTCCTTTTGAATTAGTGTTTTGGGTTCTTTCAGATATATTCCCAGAAGTGGGATAACTGAGTCAAAAGACAGATCCAATTTTAATTTTTTAAGGTATCTCCATGCAGCTTTTTACAGTGGTTGTACCAATCTATCTACATGCCTACCAATAGTACAAAAGGGTTCCCTTTTTTTTACATCATCACCAGCACTTGTTGTTTGTTGATGTATTGATGATAGCCATTCTGACTGGTGTAAGGAGATATCTCATCGGGGTTTTAATTTGCATTTCCCTGATGATTAGTGACATTGAGCATCTTTTCATATGTCTATTGACCATCTGTATGTCCTCTTTAGAGAAGTGTCTATTCAGGTCCTTTGCCCATTTTTTAATTGGGTGGGTTTTTTTTTTTGGTGTTGAGTTTTATAAGTTCTTTATGAATTTTGGATATTATCCCCTTATCAGATGTATTGGCGAATATGTTCTCCCACTCTGTGGGTTGTCTTTTTATTTAGTTGATGATTTCCTTTGCTGTGCAAAAACTTTTTAGTTTGATGTAGTCCCATTTATTTTTTTTTCTTTTGTTTCCCTTGCTTGGGGGAGATATATCTTATAAAATATTGCTACGAGCAATATCTGAGATTTTGTTGCCTAAGTTTTCTTCTAGGATTTTTATGGTTTTGGGTCTAACATTTAAGTCTTTGATCCACTTTGAATTTATTCTTGTGTGTGGTGTGTGAAGATGATCTAGTTTCATTTTTCTGCACACATCTCTCCAATATTCCCAACACCATTTATTGAATAAACTATCTTTAGCCCATTGTATGTGCTTGCTTCCTCTGTCAAATATTAATTGACTATAAATGTGTGGGTTTACTTCTGGGATCTCTATTCTCTTCCATTGATCTATGTGTCCATTTTTATGCCAGTACCATGCTGTTTTGATTACTATGACTTTATAGTATAGTTTGATATTAGGTAGTGTGATTCCTCCAACTTTGTTCTTTCTCAGGTTCGTTGTTGCTATGCGGGCCTTTTGTGGTTCCAGATAAGTATTCTATGATGTATTCTACAGCTGGATATTATCTGGGTTCCTTTCTGGCTCTGGTGCTATAGTTTAGGGAGCCCAGCCTGGGATTCAGACCTCACACTTCTTAGGGGTAACCCCCCGACTGCTGAAACATCCCTCTGGCACTTCAGCTGCTGCCCATGGGAGGCCAGCTAGCCCTCTTGTGCCTCCTCTGCACTCCCTACCAGTCTTGTGGTGAAGTGATTTCTTCTGTCTGTCCGTGGTTATGAGGCTTCTCTCCAGCCAGTGTTCAGTTGATCATTTGGGAGGATTTCTCTACAATTTAGTTGTAATTCCAGATTGGTCCTGGGAGGAGGTGACTGTGACTTCCACTTAGTCCTCTGCCATCTTGGATTCTCAATGTATATTTTAAATAGTGTATAATTCAAAGTATTTCATATTCTCTAGTATACTAGATAGCTTAAATAAGTTTCCAGATAATCTGAATTCTATTTTCAAATTTTAAAAATTATCAATCTAATTCATTGAATTCTACCATTTAAAATATTACCGAACGAATTATTTTTCTTTAGTCTTTAACATGTTTGCATTTCTCTTTTTAATATAGATGATGTTTGCTCTTTTCTTTTTAATTAGATACATTCAACCTTCCAAGTCTGGAGAGTGTCGAGAATTATTACAGGTACTGTAATGAACAGAAGACAGAACATGATGTGTTACAGGAAGGGTACAGTCAATGAATGGGTAAAAACATTTTTTAACAGATACAATTTCTATCTATAGAAACTCTGGTAATTTAGAAAAGGGGGCTTTTTTTTCAATGTGTGTGACAGGTTCAGTTTTTTGTTTTTGTTTTGGGACTTTTTCTTTCCTTTAATTGTCTTTTCCCCCTTGGTTCTTTTTAATATTCTACAGAGACATTTTTTTTTTTTTTGCCATTGACGCATAGCAGGAGTCGTATAGAGTCAGAGCTTGTCAGCTAGAGTACTGTAGGGTTTAGGAATGCTGAGATAACTGATTCTCTCAGCCTTTGGGGTCACTAAAAACCCCCATCAGTCTCCTCTGGCTGCTTTGTCCTTTCATTCCAGTATGTCATGCAAATACTAAAATTTTCTGCCCTGGCTGGTGTGGCTCAGTGGATTGAGTGTAGCCTGTGAACCAAAGGGTCGCTGGTTCTATTCCCGGTCAAGGCACATACCTGGGTTCAGGCTGGGTCCCCAGTAGGGGGCACGTGAGAGGCAACCACACATTGATGTTTCTCTCCCTCTCTTTCTCTAAAAATAAAATAAAATAAGTAAAATAAAATAAATAAATAATTTATAAATTGGATATAATTGACACATAGTATTGTGTATGTTTAAATGGACAGCATGTTCATGCGCTCATTTATGTATTGCCGTATGATTGCACCATAGCTGATTCCTCCCTCATGTCACATAATTATTTCTTTTTTTGTGATGAGAAGAATTAAGACCTAGTCTCTTTTCATCTTCGAAGTTATAATAGAGTATTGTTAACTATAATAACTATGCTGTGCATTAAGTTTCTAGAACTTTTTTTGTCTACTAGTTGCAGGTTAGAGAAGGATGCATAAAAGAAGTGAAAATTGTGTCCAGTCTTAAAAGATGGATAGCATTTGGAAAAGTAAGGCACTTCGAGGGGTATATTTTAGGCAGAAAAAAAAACCAAAAACCCAAAAACCTAGGCTTTAAAAGCTAAAATGAACTTTTGGGGGCAGTAAGGCAACTGGTTACCACCAAAATAAAGGTTCATAATGAGGACTGATATGGCATTGGTGGCTTGCGGCCAGTTTAGGGAGGTCTTAAGTGAGAAGCATAGAGATTTAGATGTGATGGGTGATACTTCATAATCCAGTGTAGTTTTCTAAGGAGACTAGTATTTTATAAAAAACAATTGCACAACAACAAAAAATAGGGAGATATTGGAGTTACATAGATAGCAAATAGAGTCCTGCAGTAGTCTGGTCATAATATGGAAAAGGCCTGAAATGATTAGAAGACGAACTGATCTGAACAAAGTTCCTGGATATGGGGACAGTGGTATCAATCTGAGGATGATAAGTCAAAAAGAATTGGTTAGCCCTGGCCGGTGTGGCTCAGTGGATTGGGCACCAGCCTGCGAACCGAAGGGTCACCGGTTCGATTTCCAGACAGGGCACATGCTTGGGTCGTGGGCCAGGTCCCTAGTTGGGGGCGTGTGAGAGGCAACCGATTGATATATCTCTGAGATATCTCTTGCACTTTGGTGTTTCTCTCCCTCTCTTTCTCCCTCCCTTCCCCTAAAAATAAGTAAAAATTAAAAAAAGTTGGTTAATGTATAATTAGAGTCACTGTAACTTGGAAGAGGAGGCGGTCCTCTTTTGTTAATGTGAGAAAAGGACAGAGATGGAAATCTTTCACTTCCTATTAATTGTTTGTGTTTGTGATTATGACTATGGAAATGAAATTAAGAAACATTTTCAACGAAGAATTAACAAGACGTAGGGTCTGACTGGTTATTGGGAAGGTAAAGTTATTAGTCACTTTAAAGTTTCTTACCTTTATATTTTTGTTTCTAACTGCCTAACCTATCTGAGTTTAGCAAATGTCATTTTGCTAGACATAGATGTTATAGAAATATCAACCAGAAGGGAAAAAAAATCTTAAAGTTAAATCTTGAGCTTAAGAATGTCCCAGACAATGCCAAAATCCAAAATTCAAAAAATGTCATTAACTATCATATATTTTAACCTCGGCCTTTAAATAGTTGGATTTATTTTTAGATAGTTGGATTTTAATGTGTCAAAAATGTAGGAATAGAAACAACATTTGAGATTATAAAATCCTGAAGAAAAACTCTGAAAAGAAATTAAGCAGGAAAATATAAATTTTTGAATGAGGAGAAAATCCTGAACTAGATATTTTAAAAATACCAAGAAGAGAGGCAATAGAGTTGACTATTAATTGTAATACCTATGATAACATATTTATTTCATGATATATTTGATGGCTGTTGTGACTTAAATATAGCCCCATGATAGCACATGAAGT